>DWQQ01000620.1:0-10885 GCA_018244775.1 Oxynetra roscius flavomaculata
GAGGCTCTTGACTCCCCCATCAGCCAATATCTGACCTATTTGGTCGAGATAGGTGAGTCTTGGGCTTCCTCGGCCCCTACTTGTTTAAGCCGTAACAATAGTGATTTAATCACCGTCCAAAAGAAAACCAGTTTAAGCCTGTAATAACCGGAAATAACCGGTTCACTTCGACCTAAACGGCTAGATCGAAAAGCAAAAAAAGCGTCCGTATTATATGAAGTCACAACCTCGTGGGAGACGCAATTATTTTCCAATTTTAATCAAAAATATCGCCTTTCACTTCCACTTAACCATTTAAATGTCAATCTCGCCACTTGTGGGAGCTTCGCCTTAAGAAAATGGTAAATGCAGACGAAACCCAACCTTATGCGTTTAAAATACATTTTAAATTACCTCTTAACGAAATTGGAAGTGAAACAATTTAGTTTCGTATGATTAATGCATGTTACTGTATTCTCCAGCCTGAGCTCTGATTCCGTTCTGTTATTGCAATTTGAGCTATTTTTCACCAAAAATAAAGTACGCTATCGAATGGCGGAGCTGAGGCAAAAAAATCCTGAAGTCGGAATTAGAAAGCATTTGAGAGGAGATTGATAAAAATAACATAAGATTGCTACGTGTATTATTCTCCGTATAATCTACACCTGCATAATATAATAGGAAACTATGTTTTCTTTCGTGTGAAGATTATTAGTGATAATCAGTCAATGTCATAGAACAATAGCTATGTTTATATAAAGATATTTTTACTGGTGCACACGCTGTGATCGTATATTGTCTTACGTTCAATTGCGCTATAGGAAACACGTACGCGAAATTTCCTTGGTTTTAATCAGTTGTTTATATACTCAGTGGTTTTAGCTTCCGATTCTATAGACCTTCGGTTCAAACCCTGCCACACGACTCTGGTTACACAATTATTTACGTTTCTATGACGCAAATTTTATTTGCACCACCTGATTCCTGTCACCTGATTCTTTTCTTTCTATGGCATTACGGATGCGCGAAGGATGAACGAGATAAAACATACAATACGTACTGCTCTAACATTAGGTATTTGTAAAAAAAAGGCGTAGATTATATAAAATCACCGTCATCATCTTCACAAATATAACCTTATGTTATGAAGCTTTAAGAGTCAATTTACCACGCTGGTCGAAAATCACTTGGCAGACTTGAGAGATCTTACAGAGATATATAATGCATGCAAACACTTTAGAGACATATAAAGCATGTCAATTTCCTTACGATAATTTACTCCACTTTCACAGCAAATTATATATAATCTTAAAACTAACATTGTAAGTAAAGAGGTGCGCGCCAGGTTTTGAATCTATGTCTCCCAGAGTGCGAGGCCTATTTCTAAGCCACTAGGCTATCACTGCTTATGGTTTTTACTCTCCGCTTAACGAAAATTCTAAATAACGATTTCAAACATTGATCTCACTACTATCACCAACTAGAACTGTTACGAATATCGCTATGATTGTTGATTTTTAGTATCAGTCATAATGAACTTCATTGATACTTGTTTTCAAGCAAATTATCCACGCTACTTACGGCAACAAACATATTGGTATCATCAGAATTCCGTCGCATCACTCGCCGTGTGTGCAACTCCATCAATTAGCTGTTAATTGCCACCATAACAGTACCTACACACAGTTATAAAAATAGCCAACAACTTAGTCGGAATCCCCGCAATTTTAGCAAAAACTGTTGTAACTGGCAGTAGAAATATGTAAAAAATATTAGAAATGCACACTGTGCATATTTTATTTTCACTCTCACATTGTTTATGAAGTAATTGTTATGTACTAAATATTTAGTAATAAACATTTACTTCTTTTGGTGTTGTAATGAAAGCTAAGGTTCGTAAAATGTAACTATTTTTTTTTAATATTCTATAATTTAAAATATTACATGATGAGAGCCCCAACACGAGTTTCATAAAATTTTGTTTTTCTGTCTGTTTATCCGGACTAAATTCTGAAACGGTTTAATAGATTTTTACGATAATGCTATCTGGTAGAGTCTGGTCTGGTGGTCAATTCACATGTTTACCTAAAATCGCGAAATATGGCTATTGTATTTCTTAAATGCGAATGTGGAAATACTATTCGCCACAATGACGACTATGAAATAGATATCAAAGTTTCATACAAGCATTTCAATTCATCATTCAGACCTGAGCCCGGCTGTGAATCGAAATCTTGTGCTAGACACACTGGCATGGGAACCGTTGTACCATATAGTTCTCTGAATATATGAATATCTATTACTTCGTTGTTTTTCAGTTTGCTACGCTATCTCATATGAATACCGTTCGGGCTATCCAATAAGTCGATACCGCAGACATTTTAAGACTTGATAATTGGCAAAATAAACTTTTTACGAGTAAGTGTAAAAAGTAAAAATTGCTTACCGCCAAGTGACTTGACTGCATTTTATTACAAACATAACACTTCCACGTACATATCTCGAACAAAAAAATAATATTATTTATTTTAAGCATAAACATAAAAACCCACCGTAAGGTGCAATTCAATTTGTTTGCAATTTATTTTAATCATTCGTACAATTCCGATAGCTGCGAATTGACAGATGTTCAGTGCAAATTGACAGCCGCGCGACAAAATTGTCGATTGTCGAAACGGAAATGTATCGAGCGTGCGTCGTTCCTAGGACGTTTACTTTTATGGAGTATTTTATATATGTACGTATCATTTGCATGGGAATGAATATTCCTATTTCGCATCAATGTATCGACGGAGCGAGACGCCAGGTGGGCTATATCTTACAGATTCTAGTGTCAAGACATTAGTAGCCATTAGTGGTCAGCGTCGATTCGCAAATTTATTTATTGTATCATGGTATTTGTCACCGCTTTCATGTTAACGAATAATTTTACGTTGATAAATACGTTTATAGACATTTTTTATGTATTTAGTTTCCTATTATGGCTAGCAGAGTTATGTCATGAGTAGGTATTAGGTAGATGTAGATGAAATGTGATTCTGCTGTGCTACGTCATGGAATAGACTCAGCATGGTCATTGAAGTCCATGAATAGTCATTACTTAAAATAGACCTGAAATCCAATGGAACATGAAAACTGTTTGAAGATTTGTATAAAACACACTATCTCGGAAAGTTATCAAATTTCTATATAAGTATTTTACAATTTTGAGAAACAACAAACACGCATGAAAGCATAAAAATCCTTTTGAAAAAGAAAACAGTTGCGAATTATAAGAATTGTTAACAGAACGTAGGAATTTACTGTCTACCATAAAAAAAAAATCTTGCTAAAACCGATTATTTTTAAAAACCAATACACACTTTCGTATTGGCGCTGAAAGCTATTTATCATCCGTTTAAACATTTGCGACTAAGCGACTGTTGACGTCAGAGCGTTCAATGTTCTATTGGACGCAAGTTTATCAAAAAACGGATGCACGTAGTACAGGCATGGCCAAAGTTGTATAAATAATATGTAAAATCGCTCAAATTAATAAATTGTTGCATTTAATTATTACTCAAAGCAAATAATAAAAATAAACATTTTAATCGTTGCGACTTGCGACATTTTACGCTCTACTCATAGAATTAAGTTTGAATCAGTATCGACAATCGAAAAAAGCGTTTATTTTTGGTCAGTGTCTTAAACGTGTTACTGTTATGAAGGATTTTACTGATTTAGACTATTAAGCAAAGCATTTTTCTACAAAGTAACTACGTATTAAATCTCTCTTTGGACTACCTTTTACCTTAACCCCAATGAAGAATTAATACTTGAAATACATTTTATGTTAGTAAAACGAAATGACTAATTTAATTCGAAAATAACACGATCAATCAGAGAATTTTCACATACATTTTTCTCAGAAATCCATCTATAGTCGTTGGAAAGTCATAAGAGATTCGCCTGTGCAAATCACCTAACTGACCACCTGTGATACCGTTCGACGAACGACGCTACACTGAACGTTCGATAAAAACGGTGATTGTAATAGCAAATAAGTTTGTTGCTTACTACCATTTATTCTTGTAGATACGCATCTAGGACGGTTTGAGGAAAATTATTTCTGTTGTCCATAACAGGTGCAAATTGGAATTTACGAGCTAGACTAAAATGTATCTATCTCGTTAGATTGCTCCAGAATAACAGACCGTTAAAGAAGAAAGTATGTACACACATATCTTAATTCCGAGAATTTTTTTTTCCGAAAACAGCTCTGACAATGTCGGTTAAAAATTTATGTATCATATATAAAATTTATTTAGTTAAAAATATATATCTTATTAATATAAAATGAAAATGAATAAAGATAACTTTTGCCACGGGAAGCTTTCACGAATCTCACGAGAAAATCGAATGACGCGTTCAGATTACCGTTTTAATACTATTAACACACAAATATTTAAAAAAGCCTTTTTTTATAATCCTGTATATTATTACGCTAAAAGTTTAATATTCTCTATTCTTACAAATAACAGTAAATACAGTATGTATTTAAATGAGTGCTCGATTAGCACTATTTTACAAAGGGAAAGTTTCATCATATTTCCCACAGCCGAATCAATATCCGTTGATCTATTATAGAAATTCACACTTTTAACGTTAAACTCGTACAGAACGTTGACCGTTACAAGGAACTTTTGACATTTACGCACCGCATCTGCTCATAATCAGTTATGCCCGTATATAAACATATATATAAATTATTCCTCCATTTTATAGCGTGCTGGGTGGTCAGTGTGTCTGTCTGTACGTAGATTGAACAATAATTTAGTAATTTATGTTCTGGCACGAGTAACATAGTCCTGCGAGCGGCAGTTGGCAGTATGGGGAAATTAAGCATGATTGCCATAAGCGCGAATTTTTTCATTATTATTATATCATAGTGATAGCTACCGTTAATTATATACTGTAGTACTTGGAGATAAACATTTAAAATTGAAATTGTTTTAAGAAATCGTTATAATGATGACAAAATTGGTTCGCTCGGAAATTGATATCTGACGACTATGTGGGTATTGATGGCCACTGCAGGCTGTGGAAATGGATAACCAACTTTGGGGTGCTAAAACGGGAAATGTGGCTAGTTGTATATAAAATTACCGGTATTTTACTTCAATAGACATATGTATGAATGCAAAAAAATTAAAGTTTTTTTTTACTTACTTTTTTTGTGATTATTTTATATAATCCACTTGTAGAATTTTTTTTAACAATAGATTTGTCGTTAAAAATTAATTATTTGATGTGGATTTTTTAAAAATTACATTATTATTTTTGAATGGCTTTTCTTACTGGTTAATGTAACGCCGTAGTGGCTAACCAAGCCGTCCTTTGTCTTTTATAAATGCATATTTGTTATTAAAAAAAACTATTGTTAAGTGAATTGAAAGTTTACCGATCTATATATATTTGAACAGTTAGATGAACTATGGAAATGAGGCTGACCTAAGCAGAGAATTTTATCAAATGGTTAATAATAATAGACTCATGATAACACCACACAAATTGAATTTAACAATCCTTCTTCATCTTCGCTGGTCAAGATCGGGTGCAGTTGTCCACGAGCGGCAGCGGTCTCTAATAACTGCTGCGTGCCCGTTTGATGCTCTATTTAAATTTAAAATAGCGGTTCCACGAAATGGTTGTTTCTAACGAAGATGACGATAGCCATGTTGGCGATGCCAGACCGCAAAGCTACTCGGAAACAAAACGAATATTTCCATTTTACTTCGCGAACTTTAAACGATTTTCGAAACTTTACAGTTTTCGACTGAATATTTTTCCTCAGCTAACACTACTACATATAAGAGAATATATGTATGTGTTTATTATAATATAGAGAGCGTATGCTAAACGTGTTGTTCAGAGTTCGTCAGCGACTTTTATATGTATAGTAGTTTGTTCACTTTGCGCTTCGCTTTTGCGCTTACAAGCGATTCTAGCATTCAACCATTACTGTAACAGATATAAACGCAAAAAAAGTAGTATTCATAAGGACTAGGAATGTACGATTCTCCATAAAAAGCCTTGCGTATCTTCCCGCGAGTTCAGAAGTATAAATATTCCACATTAAACGAGGTAAAACGTTAGCGGATTTATATGGCTAGAACTATATTGATTTTTGTATAACATTTAGTAACAGTTACATATGTATAAGTTGACGGCGATCGGATAATAACAAAAACATCATTATCTGTAAATAGCATACAAAACGTATGCCCACACGGATAACCGTAGAACAGTTGTAACTTTTTCATAATTGAGTCTTATTATACCACATCAGACAAATGCTACAGAATTCTTTCCACGAAATCTATAGACGTACCGTCGGCATATTAGCCTTTATTCATTTTCGTAATAGCGCCGATTATTCGTTATTATTTCAGAATGCTACGCCGCGTTTTGTTTTTCGGAAGGCTTTGCTCATTATATCTAATCGAAACGTATGATCAGTTAAACGGTTATAATCTTTGATTAACTATCGGTTGTTAGATGTCCGACGGAGAGTTCTGTTTTCGAACAATTGGCGGTTAAATTAACAGAGCTGCTTAAATAAAACAATATTAGAACAGAAGTAACGATCATCACTTGTATAAATACATTTTAAATTTAAACAGCGAATACAATTGCGTTGGCAAAATTGTCTTCCTTTATGTCGTCGTTCCACCGATACTTGTGCGAATTTATAATAATGATGTAAAATACAACAGTAACACACAAACGTAACATATACGACTCTTTATAATATTTTATACTGATCATTATTAAGTATTAAACTTGCTCGAGGCATGTGGGTATTACTTAGTATTTTCTTTCATATGAAAAAAACTTGATAAAAGTAAGGGTTATTTTATTTTTATTTGATTTTTGTCATTCATAAAATTAACACCTCATATACGTTTTCGCTTTAATCTTCCGTTTTAATTTTGTAACCGTATTTATTATCCAATGAACGATATTCTTGTTGTATGACTTATAATCGAAGACGATAGAAAATAAATCATTCTAAGCGCTTTAAATCGGTGTAATGCAGTTACAAGTACATTTGTTATTCTTTATTTCCTTTTCAAATTATTATGCGCACCGTACTTCGTACTACACCCGCACCGCAGGCAACGTTTAAATGACTTATCATTATGTAATTACTATCATTGTCCGTTCACACAAACAGACGCAATACGAGGGAGAACACAGACAACCACACACACACACACACACGCACACACAAGCACACATATGTACATATGTATATCGGCGACAAGTGTCAGATTTTGTTTACAGTATTTTAAGAAGTTATTTTCTTCTTTTCATACATAAAATATATGACTCACCTTAAACACTGAATATAAATTGGTGAATAAGTAGATAAATTCGTGGTTAGTCTCAGGACTAGTATCCTATTTATAACCTTAAACAATTTAAATAATCCTGATATGAACAGCGGTACAGTCAGCATTGAAATCAATTTGGAATTTAAATTATTTATCTAGATTTATTGTAATAGTTCAACTGTAAACATAATGCTGAAAACTGTTTTTAAGTATTATGTGTATCAATTCGGAAGGAAGAGGTATAGTGGCCAATATCAAGCCTCTCACACGCCTCGATTATGAGACAATAACCAGCGTAGTAATAACGATAGTAATATCTTTGAATATTTTCAAACTAAGCAGAGCGTGTGCGTCGAGGACTAGGTAGCTAAAAGATACATAAATACATACATATATACGTTTGAATGTGTAAGTACATTTATAGAGTTTTTTTTTATTTTAAAACTCACACAACGAAAAATCTTCACAGTGAAAAAGCCCCTCACGAAAATATTTACTTTGGTTTTTTGGTAACATCAGAACTTATAGATACAAGACAATTCGTTTGAATCAATTACATCAAATATATGTACGTTTAAGAAGGAAAAAAAGGCCAAAGACAGGATTCACAGAATTTCTAAATTCACTTTTATATATGGATACGATATGGATGTTTCTTATTTAACGTCCGCTCTAAGCCGTATGTTAGGCAGACAGTATTCCTAATCCATATTTAGTCCACGTAAACCATCGCTAACGTGTGCTAGCTTATCCAGACATCAGGTATATAAAGATTCGATTATTATACCTACAGGCGGTGAACATGTAACTTCAAGAGGGTTGGATAGGCATCTGTTGCTGGTTGGCTCCGCTGTTGATGGCACACACCTCATATTTTACAAAGTGACCTGCAAGTTTACAATTAATCACTCGCGGTAACACTATAAAAAATATCGACAAGAAATTGAGTTCTCCATAACGTTCTCAAAAGCGTGTGGATTCTGCCAATTCGCGTTTAGCAAATGTGCCCGTCGATGGCATTGACCTTTTTCATTCTGTGAGGAGATTGGTGTCAGGCAGTGGTATAATTGACGATCGTAATTGCTACATCTACGACATACAAAAGAATCAAAGTCAAAGTCAGACGTATTTACTGTGAACATAAGATACAGAAACACCATGCCAGAGACATCGCTGATCTTTCAGGTGGCATGCAGTTTATTGATTATTCTGTTTTATCCTAGATTTAAACTGTTCTTATAGTATATTCTTATGTTGCGGTATGTTAAGTGATGAAACTAATTCTTCTTTAATTTTTTATTTAGATTTTTGTTTCAGAAATTACATTTTCGACCTATTAAAATTTTATTAGTATTTGCACAATGCAGGTGATAGAATGATTTGACTAGAGTTTTAATGCGAAAGTTCTAGACAAATCACTTATCACATTGACGCGGTTACCTGTCTATATCCAAATCCTATTCTACATCCAAAAGGAAATAAAAAATGGGAAAAATACAATATTGGCTCTTACAGTTTCTATAAAAAAAGTTAGGAGCAATGCAGTAATAGCTGCATATCAGTTGAGTGGCAGCGTTTCCATCGCGCTCATTGCACAAAGGCCCGCTTCGTGGAAGCCCGTGATTCAGACGTTTAATCAAACGAATTAGCTGTTTCCAGTACCTACCGTGGGGTTGTTGACTCGCGATTTGTTATTTGGATATTATTACACTTCATAAGAGACGTTAGAGCTGGGAAGATGTTTGTTTATATTTTAAAATACTTTCTAAAGTTAATTACAGGCTACACAAAGTTAAATATCACTTCGTATTAAAATGAGGTTTAGTTCGTGAAGAACTGAAAACACATTAGAGGTTTCCATAACGTTCACTAAGGTGTGTTATTTTACAAACTGCATTCGACCAGCTCGACCAACCTCTTAACTTAAAAAGAACAAGAAATATTCTATTATTAATTCCGATCATAAACATTAATATTGAAAATTAGAAAACCAGAAGATAAGAAACAGGAAACCGCTGAATTCAAGAAGCTTAGGATCAGATGGATTAGAGCTAATTAGAGAAGAATTATTGATGATTATTAACTAAGAAATATCAAGTAGTCGTCTCCTAGTCTACCAACATGAACTTTGCCATCAGGGCAAAGGAATGTCTTAACCCTTTCCACTTTCAGAGGAGCGCCGCGTATGACAGTAGAATGAACATAGATATTTTTTATCGTAATATATAAAATTTAAGCGAAATTATATTTTTCCACGACTTTTTTCTACTTTGTAGATGAAGCACATCAGGTTTGCAAGGACAGAGATGTTTGGCACTCCGTGCTCTCTGCCTACCCCGCTAGGGACCTCCCGTGACGGTTATTTATTTATTTATTTTATTTTATAAAAAAAAAAAATTACAGGCAACATATTGCCACCTTATCTCAAATTAGGCACTTATACTTACATGGATATTTTGTTATATATTATTATATACATACATATAATGCAGGAGGCGTCTCAATATGAGGCAATGCTGCGTTTGGTGGCGGCTCACCGAGGATCCTTGCTGGAAGCCACACGGCGACATGTTGCGCAAGCATTGCACGCTTCAGGGGACTTACGAGCCGCTGAAAATTATTACATTCAAGCGGGTAGGACACTTTTTGTTAATTTCTGGACGATTAGGACTTAAAAAAATTATTGGAGCTTCCTTACAGTTGAAGTAATCACTAACATTATTTATTATGCATAAAAAAGCTACGAGTGCACAAGTAAAGCTAGAAGTGGAAATCACAATAAAATTGCATAAAATAAAGTCAGAACAGAAAACAGAAGCCCGAGTTAGACGTTTTTAAGACACGGATTATAGTTAATTTTAGAATTTATTATAAATCTAAAATGTCTTTATTATATTTATCGTAAATAAATACCACAACATGATACCATAACTAACAGTTACTGCATACATTGTGTATTTTGTTATGTAATATATTATTATATGTTGTATGTCTCTATAAAACTTTGATAATACTTATACTGGGATGTGGATTCAAAACGGACATAGTGAGCTACGTTTGATTTATCTTCGTATGTAACTGCTTAAAATTAGACTAATTTGAGGTCGTGAGATGTGTGACAGGTGATTGGAAGAGCGCCATAGCGATGTACCGAGGCGCGGGGCAGTGGGAGGGCGCGGAGAGGGTGGCGCGTGCACACGCACCGGCTGCTGCGCAGCAGCAGTTGGCGTTGCAGCGTGCCGCCACGCTGGCTGCAGCGCCCGCCGCACGCCTGCTGGCAGCGCGCGGACTAGCTGCACTGGGAGCTCGCTGGGCCTTGCAGGCAGAAAGGTCTGTGCTTGATATAGCATGTGCCTTCCGTAGCGCTACCAAATGTGCCCTGCCGACAATGTTGACTAAAGTATTGATTCTTGTTTGAAGGGTTTGGAAACTTTACAATACATTTAAGTATTCAATTTATATAAAAGGAATATAAATTATGGTTTCGAATTACCTAACCATTGAAATTGGTAGGAGTAGCATAATTATTT
>DWQQ01000621.1:0-10881 GCA_018244775.1 Oxynetra roscius flavomaculata
GGCCCGCGACTTGGAAGCGTCTTTGAGAAGAGCCAATGACAAATGTCATGGACTATTGTTACCATTATGTATATCCCATATGTATAAATTATTGACAAATAAAAACAATATATACATATTCTTTTAGAAAAAATAATGTTTTTATATTATAGGACTAATACACTAAAATATGTAATACGAGTATATATCCGTTATTCGATGTTTTCGAATATAATAAAACGCTAAAAACGTAAATAATCTTCGTTCTCTCTCGTTCCACAACAAAATATACCTAGACGTGCCGTGTCCTTGAAATTTCACTCTCAATTATCGTTCAATTTTTAGAGTTTCACTTCAATAATCTTATATTTTATATAACACGTTAACATATGCATAAGTTGTAAGTTAGCCATTTAAAACAACATTCCCCTTATGAGAAAATTTGAGAAGCAAATTATGATTCAAATTATAATTATCATATATTGGCATATAATTTGCCAAGCAAACCATTTATATAAATACTAAAATTGTATTTATAGAAATTTAATAAAAGCCCCATTTCACATTGAACGGCTTATTTAATTAATGTTTATTATTTAATTGAAACGTAAAAGCAAAATTTACCATTCACTGAGCGAAATGTTCTCTGCGAATTACCGATTCCCGATTAGCGTTGAACGCTTTATTAAATAGCCTAACTTTGATACGTATCCGATAACCAACATTAGTTCCTAGTAAACAGTAATCCCTTTAAATTAAATGAAAATAGAGCACGTTGTACAAAAACTAATAGTAATAATTAATACTTCCGTAAATATACATAACACCGAGTGTACAGGAAATATATAACAACACGTAATTTATACTTATACATGCACAAACCAAACACAACACACAAAGCGAATATAAATAGCATTATAGTTACATCAAGCTTTGTATAACAATTTGTCATATAAGCCACGACAGATTTTAATTTAATGAGGGTACGATCATAACTAAAGGAGTAAGAGTGACCATCGACGGGGGTTCAAATCTAATACGCGGTCGGTCTGCATGGTCTACACTTGACTGCTAGGGTACAAGCAACGTAGTGTTCAAATAGTACTCGGTGATAAGTTCATTACAAAACACAGAAACATGCTATGAAATCATATATTTGTATCTCGCCACCATGCCACGAGCACATCGATACTTAAGGGTTTTGTTATCAGTTTTTTTTTACAATAAAATTGAAGTTTTAATATAATCTTTACATGATTGTACGCTGTACATTTAGGTGGATATGTTTATTCCTGTTAAACAATCTCAAAAATATTATCAAATATATAGTCAGGCTAAAAACAAAGTCTATTGATGGCTCATGAGCTAGTAGGTACTTTGTAAAAATACTTTGTTATTCACTTTAAACATATTTAATAAAACCGTTAATTTCTAAATAGGTACTATCAAAATATTATAGTTCTTGCAACATAGTCAAATTTATTGGCCAATTAAATACTTTATTTACAATTAGCTAAGATCTCCCAAGTGTGGATATCGATAGGCGTGTAATATGGAGAATATGAAGAAAGTTTTACTTCACTTGAATATGTTAAAATATCTGTGGCTACTTGAATCGTTTTTCAAAGCTTTTTACTCATATAGTCAGACAACACTAAGACCGCTAGATACCTAGGCAGCCAGTATTAATTATTTAGGTAGGTATTACGGTATTAATCATCCATATAAGATCTCCGCCGCACACTTGATGAACTTCTTACGTTTAAATACGTAAGGCAATATTAAATACCTACACAAATTGCAAGAACTATAACACAACGCTATAGGAATAAGGATTCAAAGACATTTCGTCGTCGTGAAAGAAACGAATATATTTTTATGGCAAACCACACTTTACACACAACTACATGCCACAACAACTGGCGCCACATTCATCTTACCGGGGGCGTGTATCGCAATCTGATTGGTCAGTTTATTCTTCACCAGTTTGAGAATGTCGGCAACATTTCGCTTCACCCAATCTATGAATCTAGATATTCTGTTGAACGCCTCCGCGATTTTATTGGTGTCCTGATCGGCCGTCGGCGAGGACAAACTCGACGAACCGAAATTTGACAGTAACAGGGCCAAGAAGAGGTTAAGTACATAAAACACCATTTATTTACACATTTATTCACACACGGTCACATAATTATATTGAAATCAAAAATTGTAACAGTACGTTTTGAAAGTAGTGTTGATCAATAGAACCCGGTTTTTTCCCGGATGCTTTTAGGACCGGCGGGCGATTGGAAAATAACAGAGAGTTTGTCTATTTATTTACACATATCTCACCCAATCCCATAGAGTTGAGAAATTGGTGACGAGAGACACGCGCGTAACATTGAGCAGAAATGAATAAAGAAACTACAAGTATAACAGATTCAAGTATGTTAGTAAGTTTTTTGTAAGCGTTTCAAGTAAAACTTTTTTTAAATTACTTAAAAAGGATTTACATTCAAAATATAAAAATAATATTCAAATATCTACTAAACGTTATCAGGTTATATATTTATACATATATAAAAGTAAAATAACAACAAATTTTAGTAAGTCAATTTATGAATGTTCATCAAAGATACTGACCACAAGATTGCCAATGACCACGGTGGCTAAGAAGAACGGTATGCAAGACACGTCTCCGACCAGCATACAGTCCCACATGCTCTCTATCCATTCACCACAGAGCACACGGAACACTATCATGAAGCTGTGCATGAAGTCCGTGAAATTCCATCGCGGGAGATCGCCGTCGGGGAATCGGTCCACGTAATCTGTACACGCAACGATACTTCATTCAACTAGTTGTACAAAAGAATAATATATAAAGCATCCTACAGACACGTACAAAAGTAGCAGAAAAAAGCCGGTAAAATAATACAAGGACGACCACAATTGCTCTTTATTAAAAGTGCTGCTCGCAAATGAATTCAAAAGCGCACAATATTTCGTGATTAACTTATGAAATTATTTGCAGTTCCAGTAACTAAGCAATTAGTGACGTTAACTTCGAAGTGTTTAATTCCTTATTTTTAATTCGTATGTACTTCGGGTATATAAATCGCGAGTCTGTTCGCGATTTGTTTTTTGAAAATTGATCTCTTTAGATCTGCATTGATATCGTTAATTTTATTGTGTCAAACGGTGCTCAGTTTTATTGCGAGCTAAATAAAATTATTCAATATTTTTAAAATATATATACGAACAATACAATTTCAATATTTGGAATCGGTAGTAAGTGTGGGGATTTCGTGTAATGTTCTCATTGAAATAAAAGATTTTCATAGATGTACAAAAACAATTCAACAGCTCAAGATAATAGAAGCAAAAAAATATTTTGCACAGTCATTTGTGTGTTTTTTTTTAAATATTTCTATACTTTCTTTATAGTTCTCTGCTGTATTCATATAGTTCGTTGTTCATAGACTATTTATAACGGATTATTACTTCTCGCTTACCATTACGCGTTTTATACGAAATCCCCACAACATTTATAGCAGGTTATTAAAAAGCATACTGTATTTTACTAATACTACATTCTACAACTCACTCCAAAACACAACAAAAAATTGGTGACTAAACAGGACATACACAGTACACATGCAAATGCAGGTAGAAATATTGATTAAGACAAGAAAGTTAACTTTGATAAGAGATATTTAATAAGAGCTGATGTAAATTTGATAGACTTTTTTTTCGTAACTCGACTATGCTAAAAGGGAAAAGTTAAAGTAAGAAAAGCAATCTAGTAGTGTTTCACAAGTGAGGCGCCTTGCGGGGATTTTAATAAATAATACACATACTCGTATATCGTTAAAATATACTGGAGGGTATAGGCTCACTTGGAAGGGTCACATCGATTCTTGCCAATCGTCTAACGGACATGAGCTTAAATAACATTGTGACGTACATCAATAAAACGGTCACTATTCGAACGGGACAGCAGGCCCGGCCTCGGCTCATTCAAAACGAGTGATCCACTACAGCGTATCGGACCAGGTTAATACTTTTCTCTTTTTAATATCGCCAAGTTATAAATATAGTTGTTAATTCCAAATTTAAGAAATGGGTTTTAAAAGTCAGCTTTAGGTCAGTTGGCTTAGGATTATAATTAAAACGGTTTATTTTTATTCATATTATTGTACCAATACACCCGTTTTGAACCAACCAAAATGTGGAAACATTATATTAGGATCAAACGTTATCCATGATCACCTCTTAATATTTACAACATTTTTCAGTGAATCTATTTCGCACTTGGTCATTTCAAGCATAACATATTGCGTATTCTGATTGTACTAATTTTGATTGATTTATACGAGTTATGTAATTACTTTTATTGACTAATTTATGGCAGTCGTAAAGATAATAATATATACAGGTTTTTAAGTACACGGGAGGCATTAATTCTTCATCGCATAAACAGAATCGTGACATTACAAGAAATAGATTTACCGATGGACCGAGCCGGTTGCCGAACATTAACTTCCAATCAGACACCAACGAACATGCAACACCATCCCACCAATTCCACTTACCCACGTAATTTTTCCCGAATAGTTGCATACCCATCACGGCAAATATGAAAATAATGATGCACAATACGAAGGTCAGGTTGCCCAAGGCACCCATCGTCCTACCCATTATAGAGATGAGTAAATTAAGTGTCGGCCATGACTTTGCCAATTTGAATACTCGAAGCTGCAAGTACAAATTGTGAAACAAGGCGTCACACAAGCTCTCTTACGCGTCACCTATGCTACTGCGGCACCCTCGTCTATGGATCCAAAATCACTCATATTATCGGATCAAATGTGTGGGACTAGACTCGCTATACACTATCACACACCAAACGTTGCCGGGGCGGGAGTATCACACAATGTTGCTATGGATAAGAGTAAGTAAGAAGAGTGATTCTAGATCTGCTTATGTATATACTAATATTAGCAAATGTGTGCTTGAGTAACCTATGACAAAATGTGCATTGATTGATATATTTCTGTATGAGTGGGATATATGTATCACTTTAACTTTGTGAGAGCTTTTGCATCGTTCATGTTTTAATTTATATGTATTACTGTCATTATTATTATTATTATTATTCGACATCTATATGTTCGCGCTCGGTCACATCTCCCAATGACCTCGGCGCACAACATAGATCCCATCAGTAAAAGGCCTGATGCGAAATACCCTTCAAAGCAAAGCTGCATGTCAATCTATGTTACTTGATGCAAAGCTTAGTTTATGATGGTAAGCTGCGTGTTATAGCTTTATAACGTGTTTCGACTCAGGCCCATTCGGGTGATGGAGCCACATTCCGTGTTATAAAGCCACAGCGCGGACCCGCGGTCCATCATGAAATAATCAATCAAAGCCCTGTGTAAGATATTCGGGAGTGGAAAGCTGATAAATCACAAGCCTTAATTTCTTAGAGATGCTAAATTTTCTTTCAAATAGAACCTGTGTAGTTTTTCCCAAACAACTGCATTCCCATCACAGCGAATATGAATATAATGATGCAAAGTACAAAGGTCAAGTTCCCTAAAGCTCCCACGGTCCTACCCATTATGGATATAATTAGGTTTAGCGCCGGCCAAGACTTGGCCAGTTTAAATACACGCAGCTGAAAATGTTCAGTAAACATAAATACATATTTGTATCAGTTATACAACTGAGATGTGTACATATGTAACATATTTGTCAGTTAAATGTTCATTGTGAAAGTGAGTATTCTTCAATTGTGCAATATTTATATATTATAAATATATAAATAAATACATTATACCTTTTAAACTCCGTGTTCACTTAAAAGTTTGATGTGTTACATGTTTACGTATTAGTATTTGGTATATGTTATTTTTATAGTACGGATAATAAAATTAACATCTTAAATACTTAAATCCATTGTAATAAGTCAAAAAAATTAATAAATCTGAAACTCACCAGTCGAAAGGAACGCAATACAGACAAACCCTGAACGCCTTCAAGTCCCAACTCTAACAGTGATAAGGCCACGATGATAAAGTCAAAAATGTTCCAACCCTCTTGAAAATAGTACTTTGGACTCATCGCTATCAATTTCAATGTAGCTTCTATACCGAATGTAGCCGTGAAGAACTGTAAATAAAACATTCAACTAAGTCAAACTATATTCCAATTACCCAAAGCGATGGTATCATTTATTTACATCATACTTACATAATTACCACTTTTAAGTGCCTTCTCCATGTCTCTGTCCATGTCGTGGTGGTCTAGCGCCATAAATAACGTGTTGACTACGATACACAGCGTGATGAACAGTTCCACGAACGGGTCGAACACGAGGAGCGCCACATACCTTTGAAACTCCAGCCACAACCAACAGCAATCCCACACACAGAATAAGTCTATCCCTTTCATAAGGCATTGGAGGAGTTTCTCCTTGAACGTCGGTCCGTCCTCGGCTTCTTCCACTGTTGGGAAGTAGTATACCGACACTGTTGTGCCATTTACCGGGTTGCGTGTGTGTGTGTTGAAGAGAGAGAGAAATAATTTTGTTAGTATTCGCTCATTATTTTTTGTCTACTCTTATATTGGCCCGAGAGATCACAAAAGGAAATCCATTCAACATATGTACATAATTCAATTCGATAAATATAAATTCGTTAAATAATTTAACAAATTACAATATCGGATTTCGGAGCCAATATGTATATCGGTAGAGTCGTAAGTCCAATATTCATATTTTTTGAAATTTCACTGGCTGTCATTTACCTTTGAGAGGGACACGCGAACCTGTGACTTTAATACGGAACACTGCACACGCATACCGATCGGTCTACAACGTGCCGGGTAATAACACAGTGCTTTCAAAACCAAACCATTAGCGGGTGGTGTCTCTTATTAGGTGATCAAATATCGTACCGCATCAATACTTTTCGCTTATCTACGCAAACGCGAGAATGAATGCGACGATGCGATTAATTTTTTTCCCAAAAACATTACACGAAAGGACCAAAAAATATGAATATCGTGATTACCAAATATAGCACGTGGCAAAAGCAAGCGACTTATCTATATTGCTGCCTGTTCTATTAATTTTGGATTGAATTTCGAATTTACTGAAGGGAATTATCACAGCTCATGGTTTACGGGACGTTTAAATGTTTAAAATCAACGACGCTATAGGCTTAAGTATAACATAACATGCAAAGTTGCGACTACTTTTACGAATTGTACAAAATAAGAATGTTCATGCAAACTTCGTGATAACTTGGGATTACAATGATAATAAACTAATAAGCTTTGCACGTAGTAAATAATAAGGGATGGTGAATAAACTGTTTTTTGTATTTCGATTTATAAATCTATGGTGTTAATTAAATGTGATATATTCGGGTCTCACACAATGCATACAGTCTGTCAGTGTAGTGAATCAACCCAATCAGTGAACATGTAGGTAAAGCGTTAGGCATGTAAGGTAACTAAATATTGCGTCGTATTGCATGTTGATACTAAGAAAAATGTTATCACTTTTCATTGTATTATTGTTTACGTGCTTAGGTCATAGTATTCGAAGCTTGATTTTGCAAGAGTAACAAATTATCTGAAGTTGACCGTGCACTGCCGTGCGCTTAAGGCATTCTTTTATTTCTGTGAAACTAACTCTCGTGTAGAAGTATTCTCACATTACCGAATTTAACATTTTTCTTAGCAAAGATTGTATTACTGGTGCATCAATTCCACATCCCTTGCATTTTATTAATAAATGACATCCACATATGGTTAATTTTGCCAATTATGCCATTTTATTGCATAATGAGCAAATACCTATACCGTGTTGTATTGTGTGTTCTGTTATTATCCATGTCGTGTTACGTCAGTGTTTTCATATGTTCATAGTGGTACGAGTAAATTATCATAAAATATTTATAAACTAGGAAAATTGAAATTATTTTATCATATTTATATCATCAGCACATTGATTGATTGATCAAACAAATGAAATAACAAAATGTGAGATGCAACAAGACAAGTATTTAGCGGTTAAGAATTATTTTGTTATTTGTTTACAACGATAACAATAAACAGAGCTACGTGTGTATTGGTAGCATACCATTTTGTTCGCTCGCTCTACTCTGTCTTCCGGCTTGTTCAATAATTTCATTCAGAACCATAACATCTGAAATTAAAAGTTTGTACAGTTGAATTGATATTGAAATAAAACTGGCAATTATTATCCATCAATTTACAAAAATATTAGTGCATACATATATCTTGGAAAGTTCAATATATTTGTGGTGCTGAATAAGGCGGTAGCTACCCGACACGTAAATTATTTTTGCTGGGAATCATTTCAATAAATGTATGTGTCATACTCCACTGCTTGTATAGGTTATCGGCTAAATACTAATATTCCTCGCCTTCTTACGTATACATAGCCAAATTATTCTGTGCTTTGGCCAAATATTATAAATATTTTTACGAATTTATATGCAGTGATATAACACGAGTCCATTTACAATATATGTATGTTTGTAGTCATATTTCTCACCTCTCATATCAACTACGTTGGCTTGTTGCGACGACTCTATAAAGGGATTATCACTCGTAGGTTTTAGTACTTTTCCTGCTTCGTCCGTGCATTCCGTTGTGCTTACTTCCTGCAAATTACAAAGTTCTAACTATAAATTGGTTCCAATAAAATTGTTGTGAGATGAAGCGTAGTCCGTGCTTTCCGGAATCAGGGAATTCATAACCAATGTAGGTATTGTGTGTGTACTAAACAATTCACAAAGAGAGATCATTATCCATGTCAATCTACATTTACAAGACCAATTTATAAATAACATTACATTACCTAAAGTCTGTATTGCTTGCGGGAGTTTTTTCTGTTACCTCTCAAAACCATCATAAAGAATAAATAGCGTCACATAAATAGCATCGCATGTAAAAACAAGTTCATTTTCAGTTTTATTTTGTACTCAAATAGGGAATAATATTCAAACTTCAACAAACTCAACATGTTCTCATATATGATTAGTTAATTGCACTCTTTCAATCTGAATATAAACTGGTTTTTAAACTAATCTGTTCTTCTTATTTATTCAATTAATACCACATTTATTGTCACTTACGTATTCTCTAAGCGGTCTAGACGCCAACGACGAATCTTGTCGTGGTAATGGATACGCGTGAGGCTGTGAGGTCACGCTGTGGTTTCTTGAGGCGGATCGACCTCGCAGACGAGCCTCCTTGGTCTGTGCTTTCCCTCCTAGCAGGTCACCGTGGGATGTGTACGAGAGCCGCGACTGGTGGGACGTATACGAAGAATGTCGAGAACCTATGTGACCAAAGGAAATTTAATTAAAAATTAACTCTATTAACATTAACACAATTGTTATTGAATAAAATTATCGGATTTCGGTAAAAACTTATTGATAGATATGTGTATTTCTAATACAAACAATAAGCAATAGTGTAATATACACGTTTTATTTTAAATAACAAACCTAAATTAGCATAGTAAACCGGTATGATAATAGCACCGTTTTCCTCAGACATCGGGGTGACAGCGTTCGAATCGTCGGCGTATGGCAGGTGCTCTTGAGCGTCCAGATACGTCGATAACACGAGAGGTTTCCGATCAGCGCCCGGCGGATATCTCGACCTTCCGTTCGGCCTCAACGCCATTTGGTGCGACCCTCTCGACCCTCGCCGCAAATTGAATGGCGAACCAGGTAGAGACAACGAAGCCTGAAGTATCATGTCCACACATAAGCAAACAATAATCATCACATTGGGCATAAAATAAAGTCACAATTTTTATAACACTTTCATTCATTTGGTCTATCGTAATTGAATCTTATTTAATATATCATCTCATAATGTTTTTTGTTTGATTATAAAAAAATCTTATAATATCACACTTCATTACAATTGGCCGGCTACGATCTTTAGTGATTTACTTGATTATTGATGACTTTAAATACTAATATAATGTTCCTCAATTCAGACCGAGTAATGACTAAAACAGTGAAAGTCAAGTGATATAATGCTAACACTGATAGGGTATTCACTGCAGAGGCTTTAGCTCAAGCTTTCTGAAGTATTCGTGAATTGAAAATTGTACATAAAGGTGACTTTCATACTTTCATGTGCCAATAAACAAATGTGAACACAAATTATACATAAAAAGGGTGGATAAAACAATAATGAAGACATAAAAAAATTAAAAGTGCTTACAACGATCATATTGCATCAACACATATCATTGTCGGAATACCTATTAATATTTCATTGCTTGATGATACTATCTATGATTTTTTTAATGAATTGCTGCAATTGAACGTTCAAAAAAAGAATCACAACGAAAGAAAAAAAAATAGCGGAGTGTAATAAAACAGTAAGTTCAAAATAAAGACAGAGAAAGACCTAAAGTAAAGGAAGAGGAAGGGGAACACAAACACCAATGGGGATTGAAGGACAAACCTGTGAGCCCTCCCGCAGTGGCCCATACAACTGTCCGTATTTATTTATGCGTTCAGGGTGAGGGACCTTCAATACACAGAAAAAGTGAATTTGTAATTAGCTCCGATCAATTAGTCAATTTTGTTTTTAAAAATATTTAGACATCCATAGAAAAAAGGAAAAGGAATGAATCTAACGAAACATATCGGAGCGAAAGAGCTTTCAAGCGATATGTGTGGTGAATTACAAATGGCACTCGACAACGAACATTAGCCGCCAACTACGTGTGCAATAACGTCTAAATAAATGAAAAATATTATTCAAAAGAAAATATGAAGATGCCAATAAATACAATAAGATTTTGCATCCGATTGATGTTTTTATGTTTTAATGAAACATAACTACCGGAAG
>DWQQ01000622.1:0-10873 GCA_018244775.1 Oxynetra roscius flavomaculata
TTCATCTACATTCATCAGTCTCTTCATGCATACACGCCGGTTTCGGAGACTCTTGACTCCCCCATCAGCCAATATCTACAGTATACATGGTTACTTATATAATATGTTTGCGCAAATGATTGAGATTAGAAGTCAAGAAACTGTTCGGTGTATGAGTAGTTCAAGCACGTACCGAACGAGGCGGCAAGGTGAACAATTCGACCTCGGGACATTATACAAAAGTGTGTATATTGGCTACTGTCAAACTTTATTTTAAAGCATACTTTTGCTTGTCTTTGGGTACACTATTTGTAATAAAGACATGTGTCCTTGGAAAGAAAAATTAGGAGAAAGTTTTAAATAATTTAAAATGGCATGTTGTGCAACAGGTGTATATCAATTATGTTTCTCTATATGTCACTAACAATACATAGTTTTGTTTTATAAGACTTTAAGCTCGCTCATGTTTTTTGATATAAAGTTTATAATTTTCCCTACACCTATGATATGAAAAAAGTTACACTCTTGCTTTATATTATCATTTTAACTGTAAAAAACATTCAAAACGTATCGTTTGAACTTATAAGGCGCAGTCTCAAATTATGTAACCGTTATTTTAATACTGTTATTAATTTAAAAGCAAACACTTCATGTAAGCAAGTTCAGCTTGGTTATATATGAAGCCGACGGCAGCCGTATACAGTTTTATTTATATGAACGAGTATCGGGAACACCTTTGATTTATTGATAAATAATAACGTGGGGCCATTGTATATCGATAATTAGTTGGGACCCACATAACTATTGCACAACACTATACTTGACGGGCCTTCTCTAATTATACGTTCGTGCTTTTTCTCACAAGTCGTAACTAGCATCCAATGTAATTACGACCTTATTTTTAGCTGCATAAAGTCTGTAATGAGGTGATTATTGTGAGGACATATGTCCTTGTACGACAGTTCGGTAGAGATGTCGTGATTCCACCGTCTTGGGTGAAGTAATTACAGAAAATTTTAAATAAATGTTCACAGCGTAAACAGCCTTGTGGTGGCTGCGGTGTCTCGCGGTACGCGCTCGTTTTAGAAAGGCTTATATTTACTTAACAAACTTTATTTTAAACCAGAAAACAAGTGTATAATCTAAATTTTTTCTGTTATTGTTTATATGGTTATAGTAGTCGTAATTTTTAGACAGACATAATTTATCCATTATGCTTGTGACATGTACAATACATCTATTATCACATAGTTTTGAATTTCATGTTGTAATTTCTCTTAAATACTTTGCAGATTTTATCGACTCTAACGAAAATTTGGCTCAAAAAATGAAAATTTCTCAAAAAAGTCTACAAGCTGAGACTCATGGACAATAATCGTAAAACCTGTCTTAATTTTAAGCAAAAACAATCTAAAAACCAAAAAAAAAAGAATTGTTTCACTCACCAAAGCTCTGCGGATAATAGACGGATGTCTACGTATCCGAAGCCTTTATACCACCCCAATTGAAACCGTATTACGTCATCGTTCAACCCTCATTAAAGCTTTAATCAGCGTATGTGTTGTTTTGTTCACACATTTCGATTTCATTAGGATCATAACACTCACTGAATATTGATGAGATGCACAGAGTATAAATAGGTAGAAATGCACCTTTTTGACGCACGTTGACGTGGCTGCAGGCAACGCCTCAAAACTCACTCCTAGAGTAATAACAATGAAGTTTCATTTCCACCTTTTGTTTTTGTTTCTTTCTTTTACTTTTACCTCGGCGATAATATATTAAGCGAGTAACGGAAGAATTCGGGTGTGTGGAAGGGAACTTCCTGAAGTGATTATAAATGTTTGCCAGCCGCTGGGGAAGCGATTGGCGGCCAGCGCGGACAACTATTACAAGTGGCCCATGCTGGCCACTAAAGCGCACACCTTAAAAGGATCGAGAAGAAAAAGATAAATCGCTACCAAATGCTGTGTGAATACGTGGCTGATAAATGAATTCATGTCTTACTGCTAGATACGATGCCGTACATCGATCATGATGAACATCTCTTTGAATATACTTTTGTGAAGTGTACTGAATTAACAGTATGTATATTTTGATATGAATTGAAATTGGGGAGTTTCCTCTACATAAACATATTGTATTGTGTGTGAAATTTCTGATAAAACGTGTAATGACGGTATGTCAAGTTCAATCATTAGAAAGTATTCATAAGATGGAAAATTCCACAAAATTGCTTACATAAACACGAACAAGCACTTTAAAATATAGATTTTCATATGAGTTATACAGTAATATACGTATTAGGTTTATTAAGTATTACAAACATGGACACTTATTGCGTCAGATTTGTTTATTTATTTTATTATTATTAATTCTCTTACTAAGAATTTATACACATAATTATATCAATCAAAATTGTTGATTTTTAAACATAAACATTACATATTAATATTTTTAAATTCAAGTTGAAGCTTAAGAATTCAGCAAATAAGAAAAATCTGTTTTAGTTTTACCGAACTAATACTGAAATTAGTTTAGTTTATTGTCATCATTTAGGTACATGGTAAAAAAAATAACTGCTGGTAGAGGAAACATATTGGTGTAAGAAAAATGTCTATGTGGAACTTTGAAACACCCTTGCTAGATCTAGGCCTCACATATAAAGCGTGCGTTCCAAATCATCCTATGGTCATATGATAGTATGTGGTTTGCCTATTGTCACTTGTCCTTGATAATTCTCTGAGCTGTATAGCCAACCCATAATATATGTATGAAAAACTTCATCGTTGCTATTCCATAACTTAAACACATTTCGATTTCAGTTATATCAGTTCATATATAGTCATTATATTACTATAATATATAATAATAATTATTATAATGTAATATACTATTATTATATTTATTATAATCTATTACATCCACTAGACCTATGTATGATACTAGTAACATATAACAATACAAGATCCGGCAGCTATGTTGCTATTGAACCTTCACCTGCACTGATAGTGACAAAATTATAAAATAAAAAACTTCGTTAATGAAAAAAAAGTAATAAAAATCACGAAGTTGCTTCATAAAACGGTTTTATTCGAGTTCACACAATTCGCCCAACTTTGGGCATAAAGTTTAACAATAGGATAGCAATTCATCAATAGAACAGGATTTTATGCAGCACTCTGTAGCCACCAGCCTCTTCCCCCTGGAGCCGCCCAAGGCCTTAGCATGACTTGATCGCATCCAGGGCCATGTGTGATCATAATCTGGAATCGTGTTCGGTTGGAGTCGCTTAATGGCCAATATTTTCGGTTCATCCTCACAGAGAGTGTCCAGTAGTTGGGCGAGATTTCTACCACAGACTTGAACGAGACCAAACTCTGCTGACACAGCCATCGCTCCAAGAATTAAGATGCAAAATAATTGAACCTTCATGGTTTGATTGTTGTTAGACTTGGTGAAGGTTATCGGTTGAAAATCTTGAGTGGTCCTCTCTTGAACTTGTTGGTTCGACTAGTTGTATCTTTCTGTGACCGCCTTAGCGAAACCCCCGAATTTATACGGCCCGATCTCATCAATATTCAATAGGGGTGGTATGTGATCCTAATTCGTTTTGATTATGTGGTAAACAGGTTAAGCTCGTAGGTGTTCGATGAGAAGAGGTCACCTATTAATTTCTGCTGTGATGTCATTTTCGCGATATGTTCAACGCATATTAATGTAGATTGTGTATAAATTACGTGACCCGTTAACGAGAATTTCCACGTTCGCTGTGTATTCCTATAGTACAAAATTTATAAGCTACGTGGTGATGTAAAATTAAAGTCATGACGGGAGTTTTAAGGGAGTTGTAGATAAAACTTAATGAAAAGATCATAATTGTATGTTATGCAGACGAGGGGCCAATAGTGATATGCACAGACAAAGATGGGAGAGGCGCGGAACGGTTGTCAGACGTGCCCACCAAAATTCATTGCTGCTCACATCCCAATACTGGGTTCGCTCACAACTAAGGACAGCCTGCATATTATTTCATTCACCAAATCGTAGAGACCCTCGTGAAAACTTGTCTATCACCTTTCTAAGGCACTATCTCAGACCACTTTGCGTAATTTAACAAACGTTCCCACACCGCCTCTGCAATAGAACTACGAGTTTGATACGAACATACGTACATACGGAAAGGTAAAACTATTAGGTCGCTAACGATTTCGTTTATTGGAAACATCATTTATTTAACATGAATATTCATGGAGTCATCGTATATTACATGGGGTTCTCAAAATCGAAAGCCTTATTAAATTTCTCTACAGAATATTGGAAGTGTATTTAATTGTCAATTTTTAATCTATTGCGTTAATCGTTAACTAAACATTTGAGTGGGAGTGCCATCAACAGGCCATGTGGTTACCATAACTACTAAAAGTTATTATAAATTATTAGCAATTACGCGTGACTTCTCATCGATATTTCAATAATAATAATACTATTATTAGCTCATTAAGGGAGGCTTACGTCTAGCAGTGGACTGTACTTCTACTTCTACAGTTCTTTTCGAGCTCGTTTGCAATGGCCATGGACTGCCTTATGCCCGTTAACAACTCTCTTGACATGAAAAAAAGTTCTTCATTTCCTCTCTTATATTAATCGACATTGTTTTAAAGGCGATCGAGGTATTCTCATATCAAATTTCATTAACATTGGCTTAGGGCTCGAATACTCTAGGGAGTTATACAATCTCCCACGTGAAAGAAGTTTGTATTTAAAAAGAGGTTTGAAAAATAGTAATTTAATTTCATGTAATTATATATGTATTGTTTTATTAAAATTTACTGTAAGAAGACAACAATGAGCAAATTTATTATTAGTTTATTTATCGCTATTAATATATTGATTACTCTCTATTATTCTTAATTTTTTTTTAAATATTATCATCGACTCTAGAACGGTATTCGGGTCGATTCCATTTTCAAACATTTAACTATCGAACAGGTGTATACAATATGGCAAGGAGATCTCGTTCAAATTGAACCATTAAATACTAGTTCTGAAGAAATCAAGATTTCTGAAGATATCAAGAGACGGGATTTTAAATTTGAAGTCCGTGTTAAGCATGGTCGAGCTAGGCCGCAAGCAAATTTCCTCACTTTGGTAGGAAGGCTCATGAATATTCAAGAGGGTTCTACAAAGATCTTAATGAGACCTAGATACGGTGGACGCATCTAGCTACAAAATAAGATGAACTTTGATTAATAATCTCAAATAATTTAATAATATTTCATGAATATTCTGGAGCATATAAATATAGTTTAAACGTCAATGATATATTAATCATTTGAATTTTTATTATGAAGTTAGTTAAAATCTACTGCCATCCTATAATTTCCTGGATATCCTGGATATCAAGTTTTGTAATGTATTTTAATATCCTTTGCTCAATTACACTGAATGAATCGTAAAATAATTTTGCTAAATAAATGCCTATTTGAAATAAAATAAATAAACAACCGTCACGTCAGGTCCCTAGCGGGGTAGGCAGAAAGCACGGAGTGCCAGAGTGCTAGAATGCCTATTTGTTTCCGTTAAAAGGTTAAAGGTGTACAATTCTGAGATGGAGTAAACACTAGGCAGCTATCTTATATGTCCAAAGTTATCTTTCAGATATTATTCTTCTTTTTAATAAGTCAAAATCATAGGTAGCTATTTATATTATCTATATATGTATTTTTATTTCAATTTCCTTGAAATTGTACTCGGGAAAACAATACCCTATACTTTAACGAGTATGTAACGTGTGACTATTGGAGGAAATGAAACTTGTTTTTTTTTGTTTAAGCTCCATTAATTTTCGTTTGAGTTTTTAAAGTATTGAGATGTGGACTTGCATAAATGTTTTAAATATTCAATTTACTGCAAAAGGTAATGTTGTTTCATTAATTTCTTCACGAACAAGAATAGCACGAAGCGAAATAGGCGACGAAAGAGAATTTGAAGCTGATACCTTTATTCAGTAGGTAGCGATAAAGGCGCCTTTGTATTCCACTCGATCATTAAAATTAATTTCACTCCTGCGAAACAATGTCCAGTTAATAAGGGAATCTGATCTCATTCGTCTCATTATGAATTTCAAGGGTCGATTTGAAAACACTTTACCACTGAGAAATACCCCGGGTGATTATTTAAGAAACAGCTACGTTGTAATTGAGCTTCCCTCGCAGCGGCCACGAGGAATGTTTAATGTTTTTTATAACTTCATAGATATGCCCATCAAGTGTGCAGATCACTGAACGTTATGTAGTCATTGTATTGCATCTAATTTCTTATTAATAATATTATATTGACTAATATTTATTATCACAAGGCACATACCACTATACTACGAGGTGCGTGCCAAAATTACATGGGTAGACCACTCATGTGAAATCGGTAAAATGTCTAAGATCTGTGTAATAAAATCTGTACTGTCTGTATAATTACATATTATATATCTTTAATGTTTTATATATATTAATATGCTGGTTGTTTAATATTGTACTTGGGTTGACTGTCAGGGAATGCCTTTAAGCGTTAAGACAGCTACTGGTTGAACCTAGTAGATACATTTACGAGTATATGTACATAGGTAAAAGTACAAAAAAATAATACAAAAACCTTGCGGACAATAATTATGCAGTATCATTGAATACAAACTAATCTAAAGTACATATTTAAAGACACATTGTCGACTCTACTGGTAAACACAATCACTGCGCCTACTTAAGTAATCTTGTATAATGCCCGATTCTATGTTTTAACTACTACTTACAGTTACTTATTTCACAAGTGATGAATAGAAATGTCTAACGACTTACATTTTACAGCGCCTTTTCGCTATCCGAATGTACATATTTACACGAGAAAATTGCTGACAGTTCTCGCTTAGGGTGCCCACACTAACACGCAAGTAACGCTTCGAATTAAAAAAGTGACAGTTATTCAAACATTTTCGTAAATAATAACAAAAGCAAAACACTGAAGATAATTTAAAATGTTAAGTGTAGTTTTAATGTTTAAAGCTCATAAATTAATATACAAAAAATGGCATTTTCCTAAATGTTTATAAAGCAAAATAATTAATACTACAACAAGTGTTAATAAGTTTCGCCCTATGCAATATATGATTTATAAACAATTAATCCGGGAAAACTGCACGCGTGTAGTCAGCTCGTAATGCCCTTACAAAATAACAGTATACTATCACTATTGCCCGTCCATGGATTGGCACTGCCATAGTGAGCAAATATTATTACAATGAATTTTAACGACTCTGTTGATCTATTCTGTCTTAGCTTTAACCAACGAGCTTTGAAATTTACTAGGTACTAAAAATCATAGAATTGCTTTTATATTTGTACATATTTGTACTAATAGACTTTCATGTATGTGAAAGTATTCGGCGTCTTACTTACGATCCACCGTAATGAGCCAATGTATGTGAAATAACGGAGTCATCACAAAAGTCCTTTGCAGTTTTAAATGCAGTTATAAAGTTAATTTACCTATAAACTATAATTTGATTGACAATTAATTGGAAATAGATAAGTGTGCGTGCGCTCTTATAAAATAGCATCTCATTATGTTTACATCTGTGTTTTTAATGAGGCTGTTCGTCTATTCCTGTTGGCCTTTGAGGCGCTGACTTTCAAAATTTATTACACAAATAATATTTGTTTCGTGAGAATTTACAACTGTACTTATAAAAAATGGTACATAATTAATTATAAATCTGTGCATGAAATTCATTTTCAACGTAAAAAATGCTACTCATTATAGACGTGATTTGTATCACGTATCACAACTTGAATTTTTATTCAAATTTAAGTCAATGTATGTTTGGGGTCAATATATATTTTGTCAACTGAACTTAACTGGAGTTTCTTTAAGGCATACATTAATATCACTTCACTAACGAGTATCTCACTACCTAAAACTGTAACACTTATTACTATTGTCTACAGTGAAACAAGAGCATATATGTTATGTGAGATGTCCACGAACTACTGACATTTGAAAGTCAAGTTTTTTTTCACTAAAGAAATAATGCAACTATCACAGCTAGGATTTCTTTTCGTGTGTCGCTTAATGAAATTAAACTTAATGAAATAAAAGTTGTACATTCGTGTATTCTGCTGTCTTTTCTGAGACAGAAAAAATCACTTCAATTTTCCATTCACGGAGCGTACATAAACGTGATAATTGCTATCAGACTATTACACGTAGGCTTTAAATATGTATCTCTATTATTTAATAACAGTTAACCTTAATCAATAAAATGAAGTAAATTAAAAAAAAAAGATAAGTATAACAATGCGTAACATCTATTAAAAGTATGAATTTTCTAGTAAATAAAACTATTTAACCATTGATAGGCACCTTCTTTGGTTTCTTATTTAGTAGATTGTGTCGAAAATTATAAAACTTACTTTGTCATTTTAAAACCAAATATATGTATGTGTGTGTATATGAACATGTATACTTAAATTCGAGTCACACTGGTATGCATATATGTAAATATGTACAGTACCCTATCGTATTGGTGGCGCGCCGAGCGCTAACGATCGCCGTAACTATCTGTAAGCACCCGTAAACACGACGCCGGCTTGTTGACGACGCTAAGCAATATTACGCCAGATGCAAATAAAAAAGCTGAACACGTCTCGCAAAGAACCATTATTAATTAACCGCGAACGCCACCCAATTAGTATTTACTCCTTGATGTGTATCAAAAATGATAAAATCCAAAAATATACATCTTTATTTACTTCACAGTATGTTCCGTAGTATACCAATTTAGAGTATCACCAATGATCATAGTTTCATTCATTTGTCACAAATGAATATTGTCCAACTAATATTTTTATTAATACTAACATTAATCAAACTAACTGACACTAGCGGTCCCACATTTACAGTCATGTTGGAGGTCGACTGCAGATGTCCATGGGCGGTGGCGGTCACTTGTGACTGCCTTCAGACCGTTTGCTACTTTCTTGACATAAAAAACATTGTGTTCAATTTAGTATGAAATAAGATACGGTTGAGATAATATGATGTACATTTTTATATTAAAACGCGGCTATTAATATATTTGATGTGATATTGAATGGTATAAGTATATACGCGGAGAGGAAATTTCCAGTACGCCTTAGTTTATGAGGGCAGTAAATTTCTGTAAAGAACCCATAACTGGCCGGCCGCTTGTTAACGGATACAATAAAATGATTATGGAACTGGTAATGGAATGCGCTCGATGAAACACCATAACGATATTCACGGACAAAATTTTCAAGTAGGCAGAACGGCTTCCGTGTCAGTTAGACGTAGTCGCTTACAAATTATTGTTTTAAATTAAGAACGATGCTAACAATACTTTACACCGCGTTGTGTTACCTATACTCATATACAAATGTGATTGCGCTGCCTATCTAGACCGAATATGGAATCTGAATCTGGACCTGTTGAGTATAATATTTTTTACCGTGCGTAAGTGTGAAAAAATATCTGTATAAATAGAGATAGAGACTGGATAGACTCTGTCGAGATTGTCCGACGGCCGTGTATGGAGATTTCATAAGATATTTGTTTATTATTCATTAATATGCTGCTTACTACATGTAAAGCAAAGAAAGCACTATACTGATAGCATAATTATTATATCGTGATCAACAGAATACGTAATATTTCCTTATGGGACATTTGAATTTTTAAATGACCTTTAATTAAAAGAGTCTTCTACCCGCACCAACGTAATAATAACATTCAAACTTAATAGTCGATAATCTCATTCAAATGAAGCCAAATAACAATTAAACCGACTCCGGTCACAAGCTCTATCAGCCGATCCCTTCAGCGATAACTTCCTAAGTGGAGTCTATTGTTATCTCCGATGCGTGTAGGGTTGGCAAGCTGAAAAAATAATTGTGTATTTTGAATAAACTAAGTTATTACAGCTCAAAACAATTTTGATTTATTGACACTTCTTATAAATTCGAAAGAATATTCAATTATTTTTTAATGAATCCAGCATTACTTTTCAGAAAGACATCGCTAATAAACGAAGCTAATTATTTTACAACAATTCTTTAATACGATGCATGAATTATAAAGAAGTATATAACGCATTTGTGGATTTTTGCAAAATTGTTTTTTTTTCTTTAGCATTATGTATGAATAATTTTGAGGTAACATTCAAGCGCATGGCAACCCTAACGCGAGCGATACTGATAAGATATAGAAGAAATTTACGAGCTTTAGGCCGAAAGGGCGGATTTATACCCGCTTGATTGAAACATTACAATAAAACTATATCTCTCGTCCTCGCTCTATTGATAAAATGCAGATGCGTTTCAATTTCGGGTTAAGGCCGCGTGATAAATTCACTTCCAGTTTTGACAATTTCAAGAACGTACATAGTATGGATACATTCCTATTAATATGTATCCCCAACCAGAACACGAGCAGCGTGGCACACTGTGGCTTTTACCCTTCTTCGTCTGAGAAGAGAACTTTGACCCACAGTGGACCAACGAGATATTTTATAATAATGATAATGACGATGATGATAACTATTATTATTCCACCGGATCACCATTCGAAATCATTATAATAAAAATAATAACTGAACGAATTTTAACGCGGTTTTTATGGGAAGATGGATCATGAATTGGCGCAAAATATAGGTTATCATTCATTTAATTCGGATGTAAAAATATCATCCTTCTTTAAATGTATTAAGCCTCATTAATTGAAACTAAATTGGACGCGAACAAAGTGGTACCAGCTCGTCTGCGCCAAGCCGTGTCGACATGATACATTATACATTGTCGACAGTTAAAGCCGTGCACTCGTAGGTCGG
>DWQQ01000623.1:0-10870 GCA_018244775.1 Oxynetra roscius flavomaculata
CGCCCTTCGGGCTATAGTAGACCGAGAGAAAAAAGCCGGCGAAAAAAACTCCCAGCACTCTTTTAAAAAACAAAATACGGTCTATTCAATACCACAAGGATTTGTTAGTAAAATTGGGAACATTATTACAGTAAATACATATGTATTCTAAGCTCTTAACATTTTAGTGGACATAATATTAAATAAATAAATAAAAAATAGTTAAAATTTAAAAATATCCTTCATGTTTTGTTGTCCAGATCTTAGAATTCAAGATGCCCGAAGACATGGTGAAGGTTATCGATCTGAAGCTGCCCGAAGATCCGCTGCCTCTGAAGCAGCTGCTCGAAGACTGCAAGACCACGCTCAAGCACCAAGTCAAGACCGGTAAGTAGAATGAACAAACACGACGGTCAGCCCACGTGTGTTACATAAGTGGCCAATATTATTGCTAATTTGAGTTATTTTCAGTCTGTATATGTTACTTTTAATTCATACAACTTACAAAGCGGGAAATCCCTGAAGATCATGAATATACAAAAGCTTGTAACTTTGTATATAAATTTTTCTTAGATATCTTTAATCGAGAAAAAAATTTTTAATTAATAATTACACAGTCATACTAATCGGCGGGATTTTCAACGAAAAAATGAGCTGCCAAAATTGGTTTCCATGCTTATGCATATTAATAAACTGTAGAGACATAATTAGGGAATGTTACCTAAATATCACTATTATTTGCAAAAAGAACAGTTTTGGTTCATTATATTGCAATTATTACGAAAATACTATTCTGGGAAGTTCTTTTTATATTAAATAGTTTGATATAGTAAACAACAAACATTCCGGTGGCATTCTATAGGCTCGTGCGTATTTTGCACACAGCCGGCATACTGCAGTGTAGAGAGTGTAAGTAATAGCGGTGCGATCATTTCGGGCCATTTGAGGACATAATTGAATTGTTTGATACGCGCGCGGCAGCGGCGGGTTGGGGCGAATAGGGTTGTCACGCCACGAAAAGCTTAAAGCGTATGGTTGTCAAATATATATGTATATCGTATGCAGGTATTTTATTCAGAGTCTATTATCATCTAATTTTTGTGGTGAACAGTGTACATGACGCATTCAATGTAAAAAATGGAGATGGATTCAAAAACTAAAGATTGGTAGAGAAAATAAACGAATGATTTTTTTTTTGTTTGTTTGTTCGCGCATATATTTGTAATTACTGAAATAATTATAAAGCCGTCTTCGATGTTAAATATAGTATGGCTTAGAGCAGAATATAGGCATTATTTCGTTTTTATTGGACATCAAGAAAAAAATATACCTATAGAAATATGTTAAGCCATATTGATACAAAATTATACGCCCACGAAGCCGCGATCAACAGCTACTAAAGTGAATAATAATGATTTTTATTCTTACCTGACGATGCATTTACACATAATTATGTAGCTCCATAAGTGTAATCTACTTATTAAAATCGCTTAAATTTGATTAAAATTTGTCGTTTTTAATAGGTATGCAATAAAAAAATCTTTAGCGCGGGACATAATAATTGGTGGGTAGATTTTGAACTTGTCAAAAACAAAGTGTACTCTCCAACAGACAGCAATCAGTCGATCCATCAGACGAACAAACGATTAGCTCGCGCTCCGCCGAGCGCGTGATCCGCCACCGACCAGCCCCAGCGTGCTTTGGAGATCACGGACTATCCGTAGAACAATGTACAATAGAAAGAACACTCCATTTTTGTATTTTCTAGAAGCCTATTAATTATCTATCAGAATTAATTGGATCACTCCCGCATGCATGCACTTCTTCGTTATTAATATTATATATTTCATTCTGTGTTTTTTCTGATAAGGTAAGGAAGCTGATGTAGGTAGGTACCAGGCGAAATATCTTGACCGAAGTCTAGTGTGTCCTGTAAGCTTAGCATACAAAAGGTATATATTAAAGTTGATATTGAAACACTCGTTCTACATTTATGCTGTTTTATACACACTGTGTTATACAGCACTCGTTGTTAATCGTATAACATTTTAAAATTATATAAAATGTGACCAATCTGTGGATCTTATGTGATTGAAATAATATTAAAACACTGATGGCATAGAATTGTACTTTAAATACAGCCAAATCCAAGCCAAGAACATTACTTACAACTGTTTTGTGTCATTTTAAAATTGTGTATCCTTAAAAAACACGCTATGTACAGTGTATGTTAGAATGTACAAAACAATTGACATTATTTCAAATTAAACTACTCTCTATTTGAATGTTACTCTGTGGCAGACCCCTGTTGGAGCGTAGACTTGATGGTTGAATCCTGTGTGCAGTTTCAATGTGTTCAAGGACTTACATATATTTTTAGTTAGAATAGAACAGACAAGGGATAGCTTAGCGTCAGCCTTAAACTATGGACATGGACACGTGAAAGACATTGTAAACTACGAGTAATATAGAGAGCTTAAATATTTTTAATATTTTTTTCATCATACTAAATACAGTTTTTTAAATTAAACAACAATTTCTACTGTCGGGATTGATATTTATGTAATTGTTATATTTCAATAAATTAATTAAGTGGATACTTCCGCCATCCTCATATTTGACGCTTAAAGCTAACTTAGACGTTAGATATATCAATACATTTGTGATCTACATATATAGAATTTTGAACTTTTTAGAAGACTTCCTATTATATCGTAATTAAATGAGTTACTTTGATACAAGCTAATGCGTTGGATAAGTCATTTAGTCTGCAATTATATATTTATACTTCGAACTGATCTCTCATTTATATATTCCGAGACTTATGCGTAAAGATTTTTTCGCATTAACATAAATAATCGATTGTCTATCCCAATTCGCTCCATCTTCGAGATACCATAACAAAAGAGCTACTTCCATTGGACCCATAATAATAAAGGCAGATAAGCCCTTCGGCCCCACTATCTCCCACAAAGCCGGAGTCCATAAAAATCAATCCATAACCTAAATCCCGAAATAAATTCGGGAATGAGGATCCATCAAAGAATGGTAATAGGGCTGTACGATGGAAGAGGGTGGTACGTAAGTAGAGTTTCCGTACAGGTAGTTGAAAAAAGACTCGTTGTATTTCAAAGGGTATTTTTGAATGTAAAATTACAAGGAATTAAAATACTCTTGTAGAAAATATGTTTTGAAATGGAATACTAATAGTTTAATAGGTAATACTACTTGTTTCGAAACAATAAAAAATATAGAAAACTACTTTATTTTACTAGATTTAAGCTAACTGGGAAGCTCTTATAAGTATGCATACGTAAATTTGTTTCAAAAGGATAATAAATTTGTCATAGACTCAAATTGAAAACTGCACAAAATACTACATTCCTATTCTATTAAAGGAGATGTACTTTGCTATTGCAAATTAAGACGTAAGACTATATAATTTAAAATATTTTTTCATTCCTAATATGCCGTTCCTTACGTTTCCCAGGCATGTGGTGAGCCTACGGTTGCAGTAATCCAATGGTTTGCGTTATATTAGCCACTCTCAGCCTACAGTAAATCAACGCGGATTTCATAAGGGCCCCTTCATTGTTTTATAACACCACCGAGGCTTATGTTGAGTAATTTGAAAGAATTGGAACTGATTTTTTTTAAAAGTTGAGTCTATGTTTTTTTTTATTTTATAACATTAACATTTATTGTCTCAGCTTTCGATCGTTTAGAGGCTGAAACTAATAATATTTTCCCAAAGTTTCATTCATTTTATAGATAAAAGTTTTAAGAAAAACCATTCTATTATACATATTATATTGCAATAAATGGGCACAGGTGACCATTCGATATTTAAACGATTGTCTTTTACGAAATAGTGTATCAATAACTATCGATATGGCTGGATTGATGTTAAAAATTAGAATGATAAAACACTGGTTATATCATTCTAATTTTTAACATTTCGACGTATAAGTAGGTACTGACTTATACATCGAACGTAACTCGCTTGCAGGAAAGAAAAAGGAAAAGATATAAACAATTATGTTTCTTTTTTCTGATATTTTTTTTGTAATAGTACTAATTTAATATTTTATAATACAATATACAAGTGTATCAATATCTATTTTCATTTATATAAATATATTTTTTATCAATATAAAACTGCTACACAAAAAATATTTATCATCAAGGGTGGTTTCCCGTGGGAAATGGAAGATAAGTGGGCTTTAAGGACGCCGAATGGCCAAGGGGCGCTATGGGCGCTGAGGGTTGGTCTGTTTGTGTCAGTTTGTCGTATGGCTATCTCTTGGTGATGACATCAAGTGTGTGATTGTCGATTTGCGAGTGAAGGATATGTTTTCAAATATTATTTTAGTTATTTTTTTCCTTAGATCAAACATAGGATGTCATTTTCTATGTGACCTATGAAATGTGTTTTTTATTAGTAAATTTAAATAATTCTTAAAATTATAACATATGAATGACCGGTGACTGCTTCGAGCTTATGACAACATTAGCTTAGGACAGAATTCTTATACGGTAAATAAAGTATGCAATTAAGAAATAAATAAAGTATGCATCATAGATATTTTATTAACCAGACGTTTTAATAAAAATTCTATAGTAAATTGCTTACTAAAAGAAACAAATTTGAAATACTTGTGGTGGTATAACTACGATTGGACCGTACCTTAGTCGTCGTATGGCGATGTAAGCTAAACAAATGACTGAATACAGTTCGTTAGTTCAATACGGGCTATCAGAGTTGCAAATCATATTACGTACGATACCGCACGAATTGTCATCATTGTTCCTGTATTGCTTCACTCTCATAGATTGCACGCGCCACTATAATTCAGTTGTGTTTCGCATCCGTAATATTTTATACACGAATAGCTCGATGCTCTGTGGACTTCAATATCTAGGGCAATAAGATAAAAGTACATTCAACATACTGCACTGCTGGATTAAGTTTTTTTGACATTCGAGAGAAGGATTGGTATTTGAGAAGAAATATATTTCGTCAAGCTGACTAGGCGGTCATATATCGTTAACATTTATGCCGAGAATTTTTAAATATAAAAAAACAGCAGATATTTTAAAACCTGGATTCGGAATACACGTGACTTTCTTGACTTCTTTCCTGCAATAGAAAGTATATACTCGTATCAACTCGTAATCGTATAAGCATAACAATTTATTCATATATATATATATACAATTAATTTAAAAATATTTTGCATAAACTTTAAATAACGCATACTATCATAAATTCCGAACACAGCCATGCACGTAATTTTCTCCAAATACCACCCTATTCAGTGCCACCCTCTAAAATGCAGATTAAATCGGAATTATGGCAACACCTGACTTGGCTAGCTCAAATTAATTCGCGGCCCCATCTGGGTTTGTACCGAGGGGATTATATTAAATTCCTCTTGACGAATTAATATTATTTTTGGCGTGGTAACCCTACAGTACGAACTCACAAACAAAACTAAGCACTAACCTCTGGCAATAAGACCCAAAATGAGTTGCTTATCTATCTGTATACATAATATCGTTTGTTTGGTTGTCAATCTACTTTCAATAGAACAGTTGATTAGTTGGTTATCCCTCTTGTATTTTAAGGAAGGCTAGGATGCTTACAACAAAATATCGGAGTAACTAGAAACAAACGAAAACTATAGTTAGAGATTATACATAGGGTTAGGTACACATATAGGATTAGGGCAATTAAAACACCTTCCATTTTTCAAACATCACTATGAAAGTTATTGCTGTTATGATACGTACTTGACGATAAATATGTCTAAATTATTTAAGAATATTTGCGTCGTACTTCTGTGTATCTCCTTTCAGATGTTTCCATAGTACCAATACCAATAATAAATGAATGGATGAATGGATCCTACGCCAGGCTTCTGTAATTCTAGTTTATTGGTATTATACTGATTTTAACAATATTCCTCTCGTTAGTTTCTAACTGAAACGTGCATTATTTTAGTTACTTACATCTACGACATCTTTCAGCTCTGATAAATAGCCCCAAGGGACGAGGCAAGATGTTATAACTACAGTTTATCGTCCTGCACTAAGTTATAGAGAAAAATATTTATGAGTAATATTTCTAAATAATAAAAGAATTTAAAACAATCAAACATATATCATTAAAAATTTAAACTTAATTATTATATTTATATACTTATACTTCCAGAATCGCGGATCTTAGCTTGGGAGGTAGAAGTGTATAGGAATGACATGCCTGATGTTCTGTACATTAAATATTTGTTTGTGTATCACTACACAAGGATATCAGCAACACGGCTGACAAGTCTTTCATAAGACTACAGTATAAAAAAACTGGCAACCAACGGACCACCCTCTCTGGGGACAGTTTATCGCAGCTGCACGCGTGCAAACAGAATCAAATCTATGCGGGAATTTAAATTAACTGCATTGTCAACCTTAGGGCTGGCAGAATAGAATTAAACGTATATTTTTAAATAGTTAAGAAACGTACGAATATGGCAATTTCGGTGGAGTTACACATTTTATTTTTCTTATCGCTAAAACTTCATAAGCGTGGTGAAAATATTATACAGTTACAGCATAAAGCTTAATGCTGTTTTATGCAAGTAAAACACATAAAAGCAAAATATGGGAATTATATTATTTATTAAAACAAATAAAAAACAGATACACAAAAATATACAAAAAAATAATGTCAAAAGCTATCTCATCGGAAATGAGAGAGGCGCGTGCTTATGACGCGATCTGATAATATAAAAAATATGTGACAGACTCGCGGGACCGCTTATCTCGGTCCGAGGGAGAGCTGTGGTTATAATATTTTATTAGTGTAAGCGTACATGTGAAAATGTGGTAATATGAAATAGTTTGATGTTTCAGTTTAAAAAATAATTGATCTTGAAGTTGCAACCACAGATGAGATCAATATAAAAACAATCTTCGCCCGACTAAATGGAACTTGCATCCGGTCGCTCTCATACCGGAAACAATATCACGCGCGGATTCACCGATAGGCTCTTAAACGCCGGATGTGTGACCATCCCTGTTTCGGAAAATGTTCTCTCGTTTCGGATAATGTTCGCTGCTGTTCTTCTCTTTCATTATTGTTACATTTACAACAGTCCAAATTGTGATCCACCAGTCATTTTAGTATAATACAAAAACTATACACGAAACACTTGAGGTTTTGGAGATGTTTTGTGTTTCCTTATGTTCAGCAATGGATTGTTGTAGCCAGTGATTTAATTATGACGCAATGGGTATATTCCACTTCCTTACTTACTCCTGCTACTGCCATAAGTCGGGTTTATTGGGCATATGCAAGACTTGTGTCGAAACCAGTTTAAAAGTTTTGTTTGTCTAGGGTAGCAATACATTATTTGTGAAGATGCTGGTTTATGGGAGTTTGCGTAAAAATAAATGGGATTCAAGCAGAGTTTAATAATTGCGGTTATTACTCGTATATACTGCTGATATCTTAATAATTAATTCAAATAAAATTTTGTTCCCAGGTCATCCCCACTTCTTTAATCAGTTGTCCTGTGGCTTGGACATCATCTCCCTCGCCGGGGAATGGTTGACGGCAGCTGCAAATACCAACATGTTCACCTACGAGATTGCACCCGTGTTCATCTTAATGGAGAACGTCGTGCTTGAGAAGATGCGTGACATGATCGGCTGGAAGTGCGGTGATTCTATTCTGGCTCCAGGTAAGATAACAGCAAATGTTACTCTAGATAAGCAGATTAGACTATTTTTTGTATTTTCAGCGGTAAAACGCTATACTATTTGCAATTGTAATTAAAAGAACATATAATTTTAAAACTTCTCGAGAATGCGAATATTATAGTTATTAATAATCTCATATGTGATTTGACTTTTACTACATCATTTAACTACACTGTTCTTCAATAAGCTGTAAGCGGGAACAGTAGCATGGTTGTACATGTATATAATCATCGCTCGTATTTGCGAATTATGAGACTACTGGGGATTCACATATCCTTCTCAACTCTCTGTAGAAAATTGATTCCGTATTTTGTTTGTTCTTAGGTGGCTCAGTGTCTAACCTGTACGCGTTCTTGGCTGCCCGCCATCACAAGTTCCCTCAATACAAAGAGAAAGGTCTTTCCAGCATTCCCGGACAGCTGGTCATGTTCACCTCTGACCAGGTAAGAATGTATCCGAGATAAATTGGTGTTCGACAATGCTAATAAAAATATGACACTTCATCACCTAATTTGTGTAATTGTTACCTGTAATATATATCTGTGTAATCATTAAACGATATCCACGGTGACAACCGGGATCTGCTGCTTGATATGGTCCCCAAAGCTTACAAATGCTTTTGGTAATAACTCACCCATACAGTAATTGACATTCGGCGCTGGTTAATTTTAAATATAAGTTGTATCCTGTAACCAGGAGAGGCCTAAGACCAACATTGAATTGTTTTATTTAAATTATAAAAGAATTAAGATGCAATTTAAATTAAATAGCATCAAGCACTGTACACAAAGTGCAGTGGAGCTAACTTTTGTATATTTGACTTCCTAGTGCCACTATTCCGTGAAATCCTGCGCTTCGGTCTGCGGACTGGGCACGGACTACTGCGTGGCGGTGCCGTCCGACGAGCGCGGGCGCATGGTGTCCAGCGAGTTGGAGCGGCTGGTCCGCTACCACAAGGACCGCGGGAACGTAAGAGACATTATTTCTTCTATAAGATCAAAAGGGGTACACCTTGCCATGCTGGATGAGATGGATATAAATTTACCAAAATTCATCACCCTACGACTACAATCGCATACCATAACAAATGTAATCAAATGTTTTTTTTATCATAGACAAATATTCATAGAATTCTTCTTTATTATTTAGTGAGTTTTGAATTGTTAATTAAGGTAATATGGCTTGCGTAGCCTTTTTTCAATACTAGATACTTATAATTAAATAAATATTGCCCAACGAAAAGCTACGTATATCTGTTAAAGCGCGTGTCTACGAACGATTGCTTTTTAATTATAAGATTTATTTTGCCAACCCACGGGTATTTTCATCGTTAAACAAAACAGCATCACTTATTCGTACGAATTATTGCCGATTAGAACGCCGCTCAAATAAGTACTCCAACTCAACTCTTAAGTGTGGGAATTGAAATCATAATGTATGAAACTCTATTTATTTAAATGTTGACCGGTTTTAATAATTAAATCTTTCACAAATCCATACATATTGATAAAAAAGATGAGTTTGGCAGTGACAGCAATATCTAGGTTATTGCTGTCGCACATGTCCAGAAATTATAATCGTCGTAAGTCAGTCGTGCACGTTGAGAAATTATAATTTAACTGTACTTATATTAGATTATATAAGTGCCTATTAATATTTAGTATCTCACATGTCCGATTAAACCGATTTGTACCTAAGGTGCCTTTCTTCGTGAACGCGACTTCGGGCACCACCGTGCTGGGCGCCTTCGACCCCCTCACCGAGATAGCCGACATCTGTCAGAAGTACGACATGTGGATGCATGTTGATGTAAGAATATATTTATTGACTTGATTTCGGTACTAATTTCTTACAAGTTATGAATCAATGTATAAAAAATCCGATTAAAAATCTTAATTATCAGATGTCTATATAAAAGTATTTCATGAAACAAAATAAATGAGAAAAAAATTCAATATTGTGACCCTTAATAAAACTAAATAAATGATCTTTAACAGGCGGCTTGGGGAGGTGGTCTGCTGTTCTCGAAAAAATACCGTCATCCTCGCCTGACCGGCATCGAAAGGTGAGTGAGAAGATAAGTTGTAATAAACTTGTAACTTTTGGGCTGGCCTGTGTTCAGGCCACGTGATAAGCATAGCCTTTATTATCAAAAAGGAGCAAATAATCACATACGTGTTTCAAGCGACCACCGCCACTTCTTGACCTCTACAACCAAATTGCAATTGTATTAGTGAACGTTCAAAGAACAACTGCGTGTATTCGTAAAATATGGCAAGTTCTATTCGTAATAATGACGACATCATTATTAATCTTCGTGTCATTCATTCATTGAATGCAGAGTCATTAACCCATCGATCATGTCAGATGGTGCCTTAAACACTCACGGTGGGTCTGTGGAGTAAATCCGGCTAAATGTAGCAGGCGGGTGATGCGAGGCGTTTGACAGGTTTTTCGGTAACGTTATTATTTTGAAATATAGGGATGTTCTAAGGAAATAATGATTTTCTACTTATTTCTCATTAAGCAGTTTATTATACTGCAAGGTACACCTGTTGTAGTGCTTACAAAGAAATATACCTAAATATAAAATTTTATCAAATTTTCTACCTCTTCGCGTTCTGTAAACTTTAGTAAGACTAGCTTTAAATATTTTCCATAAAACGCCTTTTTTTAATATCGAATTCTTTTTTCGCATTCATGTTGATATTTTACATTGTATCAATATATAGGTAGTTATTTTTAAAAACAGTTCTCATGAACCAAGTAATATCTCAGACCAAGTAATATCTGATTCCGGGTCTCTGTATATCAGCCAATCATATCTTTCAAATCGAGATACAACAGTGCAAACACAGTTGTTTAGCAGTTAAATAAGGGTAGCGGTATGTAGCGCATCGGGCCGTGCGCTTGCTAGCCACCGTAGTGGTATACAAAAGCAATAATCTTTCTAGACTATTTTAAAGACCCATAACATAATGATGTCTAAGATGCTGATAACACATGGCCAACAATTCATAGACTACGCAATTACGACTCTCTCACAGTTATTGTCTGCGACAGTTAACATCGCCACTATTGTTTCGAAGCCACATAAGGAAATGTTGACTTAAATTTCGCAATCATTAATCCC
>DWQQ01000624.1:0-10869 GCA_018244775.1 Oxynetra roscius flavomaculata
CGCTATCAGTGACCGCGCTCCGGGAGCTTCGATATCTGTTTCATCTGTATATAGCGAAAGTCACCGGCGTGGAAACAAACTTTAGGTGCAACTTCTGTGCAAGGGGTTAGTTCATTTCGACATCAGAAACATTATTCTACCCGAAAGTAAATACGGTTTGTATGGGGTTTTATGAAAATAACACAATTTTAAAATGAAATGAAACACGAGCTAGCCGTTGAGCCAATATCTAGAATTCTAAAATGTGCAGTTTTCCTTAAGACGTTTTCGTTAACCGTTCCAACGAGTGATATTTAATGTTAGTACACATAAGAATACCTTAATGTCAAAATACATGTGTGTTTTTTTTTCCAAGCACGATAATATCGTTAACAGTATATATATCGCCTATTTCGAAAGGAAGCTGCCTGGAGTCAGTAAAGAAGAATCTCATGTAGTTGAAGCACTGCAAGCCCGAGTGAGGGCACCAATTAAAGAAGGGCGTGTCGCAGTGAGCCTCCGAGATTTAGTGTTACGTGCGAGATGCGCCGACCGCGTGTGGCGAACACACTGCTAGGGAGAATCTTTCAAATGGAATTACATTTAAGTTGATAGTATACGAAAAGTTGATCAACAAAAGTCTGTTCTTCTATAATGTAATTTTTTATGCAGCGATCGATAAACAGAATGTATCGTAGATGCCGATATTGCGTATGTAAGCAGAGGTTTGGCTTTTACTGCCTAAGCGGTTGATCCCTCGACGAGGTATTAATTGAATAAAAAGTAAATTCAGTGCTCATATTTCGGTAACAAAAAACATTATTTAATTTATAAACGAAGCGCACTTTTATAAGGGCTGATACATAAAAAGTTTCATTTGTGTGTTGTAACTCGCTCGCCAGCGTCCCGATCCGTATGTGGCCGGTCGACCAGCGCTACTCCATTTCTTTGTGGTAATTGAGGGTGAACTCGCCACTTCCTACTGCTATAATGGGATTGGATGGGATCGTGCGATCGACGTACATTGTGTGATGGAAAAAACGAATTAACATAACATTGATACGCCCCAAGCTTTCGCAATGAACACTCTGTGTCTAGTAGGTACTAGAGGTTTTTGTGTTATTTCTTCACTCACAGCTGTGCAGATACAAGATTATAATACTCGGTACTGTGTCCGAGTAGAAAATGCTATGTTAATTGCTAAGTTCTTCCGACGACTTCATTCGCGTGAGATGCATATATGTATAGTGTAGATTTCTTAGCGATGGTCTTACAATGGTACATATCATAAGGAAAAGCTGTATACGTATAAATTTTTATATGTTAATTATTATTAATTGGTCCAATTTCTGAAAAATCCTTACAATGTGTTCCTTTTGAATACCTTAATTTCTCTTCCAATCAATTAATAAATAATTAATTCGTTACGCTGTTTTACAGCTAGGAACGAATTATTAATAATTACCTTTGTGTTACATTTTCTTGTTAAGTACTTAATCATTGGTAATTATAGAACTGGTAACACTAGAATTACTTAATATAGAACAAAGAACATATAGAGCTGAATTCCAAAAAAATCTTAAAACATTGACTGTTCTAGACATTGACTGCTCTAGAGGCAGAGCCTCCTTCTAGTAAATAAGATTTGTAAAAGAAACCATGATTTTCTATGAGAATAATTGTCTTTTTACCTATGTACTGTTCGGTCCTTATACAATCAATATACTATAGCTATATGCAAAGTATTGGTTCAACATAGTAGAACGTTTAACATAATGGACTCAAACTGACCGACAGTTGAGCTTCCGCATTGCGTACTCTGTGAGAACACGAGGCGCAAAAACGAAATCTATTTAGCCAGAGGTCTGTCGAAGTGTTTTGTGCTTTTTTATGTATGTTTCCATATTATCATTTAACGTCTGTCTGAGTTAATTTTATTTTTAACATTTTTGAATCTAATTACAGCGTCCAATGAACTTATGCTGTCATCTGAATAATAGTTTAGGCAATTATTTTTCATTCGCATAATCTTAGATTGATAATTATGTAATCCGCACTGGGGTTGCTAGCCCTAGGTGGACTATGTTCCAGGCCTTCTGAAGTTGCAGGAAACATATGAGCTCAACAGTACAGCTTGCACTGGTATATTTACAAATTTCCAAAAAATACCTACAATTAATATGTTTTAAGCACATAACATATGTGGAGGTAGAGTAGGGCGCCTATAATATTATAAATAATTATTATTCATAACTTTTTATGACAAATACAATTGTTAATATGGTTTTATTCAATACACCGAAATGCTGCATCTTTTAGCGCATAAGATGAATGCGGTTAAAAAAAAATTAAAAAGTTGCCGATTTAGCCATCGCCCAGGCCTTCGAATACTTAGTTGATCAAATAAACACTACAATATATAATAAAGAAATAACAATAACATAATGGTCCCAAAATGTATTAAACATTTAGAAATAAATACGTAGTTTTTATACAAATTCAAATATACAGTAAAGTCAAGCGTCATTAAATAGTTTACCGTTGCATATAAATTTAATAGATACGTAAATATGAAAAGTGTAACGAAACACCAAAACTGATAAACGTCCTTTACTTCACATATTCGCCTACCTTTTTCTAACGACCGACAACAAGCAGTGAGACACGGCATAACGTCTAAAATTCCATAATGCAAAATGGGGCACAACAGATTTTGAATGTCAACCAAGAAGCACGTGTACGGCGCATGGAATGCGTGTTACATATTTATTACGACGGGCGTCGAGTAATTCGTATGCCTCATTAAACTGTTTTAGTTCACGTCAACACGCATCGGCGCGGCGCACTTCCTCCGCGGTCCTATTCCGCTCATTAATGGCGAACGTGTCCATTTTATAGGCGGCTACGTAAATATTGTAATATTTAATATGTATAACAAAACATTCATTTTCTGCCTTGGATAGGCTGTATTTAATTTTGGATGTATAACTAAGTCGGAGATAACTAAATACGCTTGGGGTCATGCGCACGCAACACGCAAATGTTCTCACTAAATTAAAGAGTATTCTATCGAAGAGCAGGGAAACTCTAAGGGCGTTATCATAACATTAAGAAAACATCGTAAGTTTTGTGAATATATATTTTGCTCTTCTTATATGATTCTCTACACTCAGACTGCAGACTTTTATACTACTTACGTTTACATAGACCCACAATACTTTACTTTCGTAAGATTTTAATGTTAAAGATTAATACAAAAGGAAACAGATGCGCTTTATTATGTAAAAGAATAAGTAATAAATAAATTATTGATTACGTGAAGTTATCAATGACTAACTAATGCCCTTACCTACCTTCGAAAAAATTATATGCCAATACTCATGGCCTCCACTTGAAAAGTGTAGAATTTGATGAGCCGCAGAGCCATCTGCTGGCATGATATAACAAACAGGTCAGTATAGAGACCTTCGTGAAAAATATGTATATGTGCCTTTCATCGCAATCGGAAAAATGGTTTCGAACTGTAAAAATCTGAAACTTTCCAGACAAATTTATTAAATAGATAGAATGCTAGTGCGCACTCACCCTAATTGTTCAACGGTGTAGTAACTTAATAAGTGGAATAAGGCTCCTGCCACATAGGCATCTAAGAGAAGGCAGACTGCATACCAGTGTTTGGCGTATCTGGTATCCACGTTTAGAGATTATATTTAGTTGTGTACTGATTAATATACTGAAGTGGAACATTATTAAAAACATCTATTACAACTAATATTTTGCTCAAGCGCAGTAATGATTTTATTTAAATCTATAATATATATGTAGGCATGCACATACAATTATTAATTTACTACAAGTGTTACCAAGTTTCGTTTATCAATATCTCATGTCTACTTTTCTATGTTATAATATTCAGGAATAATTTTGAAAATATTATGTGTAATTGTGAGGTTATTTAAAAATATTTCCAGTCAACAGTATATCTACTATGCATCAACTAATACACATGGTTCGTCTGCGTTGCAGTTATTATCCACCTAATCAAAGTACATACACATATATCAAATGCCAGTCAAGTGAGTAAGGTATGTGCCGCACACACGGCGGCGCGCGCGCAGCGGAAGTAGAAGGGGTGCGCGCGCAGCACGTCCTCCAGCCGCAGCAGCCCCACGTACGAGCGCAGCGTCATCTTGCGCATGCAGTACGAGTGGAAGTCGAACTGGTCCTCCATTATCTCCGAGAAGTGCTGCAAGCGTCGCGACGCTCGTTATTATAATTAATTTTGCCATGTTAATCGAAAGCCTAGTGTTGTTAGCGTTCACGGGGCTCTCGACATATCGTATATACTTATATACGGTTCTATCGAAATACTCTTATGATCTAAGTTCGATTCCGGCTCTTATGTTACAAATATTTTCACCACTCTACACTGAGCCCAATATATAGAATAACATTCATAAAGGGCGAGCACTATTTCAAGCTGGATAGAGAACAGGACAAAATGGTATTGAGCAGTGGACGGACGCAAATTATGTTGATAATGCAGTTTTGCTAAGACAAAAATGTCAAGCACCTGTCAATGTCATTGAGACCAAAAAAATATGCTCGTAATATACAAATATATGCTCACTCTATCGACTTCATGTGCCTTCTTTAATGCTTCACCGCACTGGTGCAATGTCAGATACGCGGGCGCCGCTTCCGTTTGAAACCACATGCACTGCATTTCGTTTAAGTTCTCTGTTGCCGGTACTCCTGAAATTCAAATCAACATTGTCCATTAGACAACAGCTCAAAGAGAGATGTGATAAGAACTGCTCAATATATCCTTCTAAACACTGAAATTCTGAAAGTATTTTACCCATTGAAGACCTGACCATACTTGGTAAACAACTTAAAGAAATATAAAATATGCATACTGTGACACAATCATGAACTATTTCACGATAAGATAAAAATTTATTGAATATAATCTAATGACAAACTATCCACTAACCTTCTCTTGTAAACTTGGCACACATTTCCTCGGCACGCTTTATGTGCCCGGCACGCAACATGTACCGAGCGCACTTGCTGTTCACGTATCTGTCCGCTGTGTCCATAGCTTGCGCCTCTTCCAGCCACTGATACGCTGAAACTGGGTCACCTGCATGCTGGAAATCCATGAAAATGGTAAATTAAAAAAAAACACTGCCATTCATATACCCATGATCGCGTTAAATAGATAAGAGAATCTCTATGGAAAAACCCGGGTAAAAAAAAAACAGATATCCCAAAACACTACTGTTTAGGTGTACTCTTTTAATATCCAAACATACCAAAGACAAGTGAACCATTGGCTTATAGGCAGGTATGGTTCTGTTCTCACTGAGGTCAAGCATTTGTATGATAAGCATATGCATTCATTTTGATTGTAAACAATTATCTCTATGAATGTATATTTTATGTATATATGCACTTTATGAGCTGATTATACAATATAGATAAATATGAAAAACATTTAAACACATACATAGTTTTATTATCATCACTGTGTAATAAGTGCACCAAAATACACAACTATCTTGTGTTGTTCGAAGAGAATTCTGTATATCTCAATTCAAGCTGCAGAATATCAGCCACATAAAAATCCAACTTTATATATAAGTAACACAAGTACTTATATTTATGTCAATGTGTGTCCAAACCGTCTATTCAATATATAGCGACATAATATGATCGTTGTCTAGTTTATTGCCTTATATACAACATTATCAATTTTATCCAACCTTTTGGACTGTAAACAAGAGCCTCAACTTGAGCATACATCTGCTAGTTACATACAAAGGTTACTATACTGTGACCATAGTGAATTAAGGTATACTAGACACACATCTGTAAAAATCATATTGTAAACACCCACCTTGTATATCCTTCCTTTGACAATAAATAGTTCTATCAGTGTCGGTGTGTGCTCTATTGCCGCATCAATATACTGCAACGCCCTATCAGTCTCCTGTTTATGGTCGAAATGCTGTGCCGCATAATAGTACGCCCACAACAAAGCGCTGGCAGGCTGCTTCACTTCGTCGGGGTCTGGGCTGAACACACCCTTCTTTGATAAATTCTCTGTGTACATTACAATTAATTTTTCTATCGTTTCCGCTTTCATTTGAATTGTGTACAAAGACCTGTAAAGTAGGTAAAGCCAATGTTATACTAATGGTAATGATTTTAAACTATAATAAAACATCTGATATTAAGATAAAAAATGTATTTGACATCCTAAAATAGCATAATCTATATTGCAGGGTTGTTAATGCATATATTTTAAGATACAAATTAGGATATAAACAATAAATTAAGATACCAAAGTGAAAAGAAAAAAAAAATACATATACAAAAAATGGTTGGAAATATTTTATCCATTTTTGCATGATTGAATAACATCCAAACATACAAACTTATATTAAAATTATACTTTCTACATATATATAAATGTATAAATTCTACATATATATAATTCTACATATATATAAATGATCCATATATATATATATGGTTGATTAGGTTTGAGTGAAAAGGTCTCCTATTCTTATTCACCTCTCGACCTATGCTTATTCGTCAGAGCAATCTATAATGTATTGGCCCTAAATGATGAGCATGCATAATAGAAAACTAACCTTAAATCAACAAATAGAGGGGGGATCCCTTTATGGAGTCCATGCCTCAAGTATTCGTCGGCCAACTTCTCAAAAACAGGTTGAGAATCGGCCTCATTCAACTGCAACCGTCTGGGAGCTATTGCTCTTGGATATTCTTTCCTGAAAAATTAACACAAAAATGCTTATTTATTTAATAGTAAATTGAAAAAACAATATGTAACATTGTGTACATTAATTTTCAGATTAATAAGCAGTAGTAATTTATCTGGAGGTGGGGCCGAAATGTAGGACTATCAAAGCAGGGAATTTTGGTTTCACTAACTTTAGTTTTATAGTTATTAAAACATATCATTAAGTAGTTGAAATCAATATGCTTGTCGATACCAAAAGCTCAATCAATGTACTAAATCATGCTCCATACTTCAGGGTGATACAAATAACAATGAGATCATATAAAAAAATGCACTAGTACTAGAGACGGACGGGTATAATTCACAATAATAACAATACATATGCATGACATGCATAGACTCGATGAATACTGTAATTTTTTTGCTGTAGCCGCAGAATATATATGTACTTGTAAATTATGGTTTTTCCTCTGTTAATAAAGAATTATTATAATTTTTTTTATTATAAAATAATGTATAGAATATGTTTATATTGTTTTAACACATCAGCTTGACGACAAACACTTTTTCTCTTAATATAATTTTTTCTATATAATATTTTAAAAAGAGTTGCACGAGTTGTTGATAACTCTTTAATTGCACACCAAAACTAGTAAAGACGTTAGAATTCTATTCCAAGCTGGGTGCATCTGTAGAGGCACTGCTATTATATATTGTGCTCTAAACACAGTAGGTCTTGAAATCTAATGTTAGTCTATGGTAATTTTGGACAGTCCTAATACAAAAGTTATCTTCACACTTAACAATGAATCTATAGTCGAGACAAACACCGGAAGACAACATATAGAATCACACCTATGTATAGAAATTAATACCAAACCAAGGGATCAATTCGCTTAGCCAGATAGTGTTTGAACATCATAATTATGATAGTTTATAAAGTTGCATCAAAACAACTTACTTAAATACATCGTAAAAGGCCACTTTTTCATCGGGATCACTAAGTTGTTTAGCTTCTATTAACTTTTCATAATACATCACATTTTCAGGATTTCTCTGTAATAAATCATCATAAACGATTTCAGCCTCCTTAAATCTGAAATTAAAATTACAAATACATCATTAAATAATGAATAAGACCTTGCCTTCCGGTTACTAAGAAGATAGAAAATAAATCATAGGTTCAATAAAAAAAATGCATCAGTATCTCAGTAAGATTATATTATAAACACATTTTTTCTTAGCAAGACACAGGCACACAGCTTTTTACTAATCTTCTTAAACTAACATTAAAGACTGCCAAATACCTTTAGCATTTGCTTGGACGAGTTTCTGATCACACCGGTTGCATTGTTTATGGTAAAACTTTTTAGACATTAACACATCGGTTTTCTGAGATAAAATTGGACCACTCATATGCTCCCATTAGAATAGGTACTTGAAGTTAATGGGAAACAGAGTCATATTCATGATAAAATAGATATGTCCATTTTTTATAGTTCTAATAACAATAACACTCACCTCTTCAGCTTCAAATAATATTCCCCAGAGGTTTCTTTAATAGATAACTTATCGAGTATTTGACTTTGGAACTTCTGTAAGTGCTGCAAGGCTCTATCGTACTGTCCCGACTCTGCTAAAACCATATTCTGATAGAGGAGCAACTCAGAGTGTTCATAATCGTACGGACCCTTCATTTGATGGGTCCTGAAAGCGTCTAGAATACTGTTTGCCATTTCATAATCACCTAACAGGTGATAGCTCATGGCAAAACCAATCCACGAAGCTCTCTGTGTTGGTCTAAGCATAAACAACTGATATCGAGTGTCCTAGAAAAAAGAATATTTTCTTTTATTCATTTGGAGAAACAACTGGGGTGAAACCATAGATAGTGATCATACCAGAACCTAGGCTGCCATCATTTAAGTAAATTGAACCATAACAAGATGGATTCAAGAAACAACCGAAAAAATATTAGCATCAGATAGAAAATCATACAAATTATCAAAAGTCTGAGATAAAACTATATTACTACAAAGCTTTGTGAAGACCAAATTTCTAAGAGAAACAAGGGTAAAGTAACAAACAGTATAATGCACATACTTTATAGCCCTCCAAATCCCTCATTTGAATTTGAAGCAGGGAAAGATCTCGCAAGATCTGAATGTTCTCTTTCTCCCATTTGAGGGCATTACGGTAACATTTGATAGCTTCATCGTACTTTTTATCTGAGCGCTGCAACAAACCATACACATGCCAGCACACTGGTGATTTCAGATCATTCCGGAGTCCTCGACGTACATATTCATATGCCTCTTCTTTTCTACCAAGGCAGTTCAAAGTTAATCCTTTCATAGCCAATGTTTCTGTAAATAAGAAAATAAATCAGGCTGACTGATCGGAAATAGATACAGTTGGGCTTTTTGGAAGTTTATATTTATGACATATTTTTGAATGGACAAGATATAACTTTCTCACTAGGTATCAATTATAATATATAATATTATAATACTTTTAAAATCTCATTTACTGTATAGTAATTTAATAAAAAGTTACCACAAGTGCAACAATTCAGCTGTGTTATTAAGGAACACTAATATATTTCACTAATTCAAAACAACTGCTCATAAAATAATAATAAAAATCACTTACCTCCATGCTCTGCGAATTTAGGGTTAGACAATATTTGCTTAGCAAACTTCAGCCCATTTTTGTATTGTTTATGTTCGTAACAACGCTGGAATATACAGATGCAATTATCCTAAATTGTTAACCTCTATTTATTATTAGATGCAGCCCACATATCGCAAGGCCGAAAGTTTTTATCATGAATGTACACAAAATTAAAGGGACCTTGTAAGCCTAATAAGAATTCATACAACCACACATGATTTATAATTAATTTGAAACGTAATAGCCCATCATTTTATTGTGCATTATTTTTTATTTAGAAAGAACATTGAATAATGACAGGCTCTTCGATACCGAATTGTATGTTTACAAAAAGTCTTACCAATATTCTTTTGAAAAGGGCATTTTCTTTGGGTGGTAATGGGTTACTAGGTGGCATTTTGTCTAAAAATTTGTAATTATCTTCTTAATAATTCACTAAAAAATTGAAATATTACTAAAAACCTCGTGGCTATAAACCAAAGAAGTCGATGAAGGATTGTTGTCTATGGTCTGCTTTGCAGGCCGAGTGACCTTTGAGATATTGCCAAGAAGTTACGATAATTGTTTCAATATTTGTTAATCACTTTAAAAATAATATTAAACACTGTATAATGTCAATTGTAGAACAATAACCGTATTATTTTTTTCATTAATATGCTCTAAAACTGTAAGAAATAACAAATTTAAGCGATTAGTTCATAGGAAGCTTTATACATTTAAATGTCATTGACACTTTGACAGCCTCCGGCTGTCTCGCTGCTGGTTGGTTGGTTTCTATTAGTCGGTGAATGTATAGTGGTAATTAATTATTTGTTAAAAAAACTTATTGAAGAGTAGTTTAATATAAGTGTTCGTTGGTTGCTTTCGTTTATAAATTAGTATGGGTATTGAAAACATGCGTCGCTGGCAACTATATATCGGGTTCGCTACTTGTATATTTCTCACTCTTACACTGTTTAATAGTTGGGGAATGGAAACCGAATTGCAAACCCGAATCACTGAAATAAGTACACAACTTCAAGAGTGTTCTAGACAGCAGACGTCGTGTATGGAGGAGTCGTTACGATATCTGCACCAACGAGACGTGTACAACACAAAAGTAAATGAAATGGAGAGCGAAAAAGTCAAATTGACTAATGATATAACCAATTACAAGAATAGGGCGACTAAATCGGAGAAACAAGCGAACAGAACACTGATAGAAATGGAGCTTTGTAATACTGAAATGCTGTCATTGAAGAACTTGCAAGTAAGTAAGTCTGCTACTATAGAAACATTAAGACTGGAGCAGAATACATTGACCACACAACTAGAAGAGAAGAAACAAAAGATTGAGGAGTTGGAAAAAGAAATTGTAAGATTGAAATCGCAGTTAACAACAAAGAGTGCACCAAACCTGCCAGGATCTTCAAAGGTGACTCCGGCGGCACAACCACCTAAGC
>DWQQ01000625.1:0-10867 GCA_018244775.1 Oxynetra roscius flavomaculata
TTTGTCATTCTTTCATCATCCATTCTCTCTAGATGCCCGAACCATCGGAGCATCCCCTTTCTCATCTTTACACCGACGCTCTCTTTTACACAAAACATCTTTTTTACATCGGTATTGCGAACGCGGTCGGCGAGAGTTAGGCCGCATATGCGGCGCAACGACCTCATCTCGACCGCGTTAAAAAGACAAATGCGATAGATTATTATAACTTGTAAATATCAAATATTGTCCACATTTAAGCTTGTTAAAATCATATTTATAATTATTATTAAATAAGCAACTGTTCTTGAAATACTTATTGTGCTTAGCTATTTTATTTACTTAGTAGTCAATTTGCTGTTAATCCGTATTTGTCATGTTAAAAACTTTAATTTTTTATGGACACTATTGTTAAACTAAATTTAGTAGGTTGTACAAAAGGTGGATTTAATGTCTGTTTGCTACAATGTGACTAAAGTATTAAATATGAAAAATTAGCTAATAATTTCAAAAGAATATTGATATTACTTAAATTAAACACTTACTTGAACACTGGTCATGTTGCGGAACAAAGCCCACACTTCAGCCACATCGCAGAGGAATGTCAAGTCTGAGTCCAGTACGATGACCTGTTTGAGGGTATCGGGGAGTATATTCGGGAATAAAAGCTTAACCATTGCGTATATACCAGAATAGTGGCTGTTTGGAATCCATCTCACTTGAGACAGGCGATTTTGGGCATTGTAGCATGTGTATTTAACTGTGAAAAGAGAAAAATATAATAATAATATTATCTTGGGACATCTTCACAAGTGGTCATCTGATCCCAAAGAAGACAGTGCCTGTGGCTATGGTAAAAGAGCAATGTTAAATCAGTATACATATACATATATACATATAAGCATATACTTATATAGATATATTTTCTTACGCTCCGAAAGGAAAGAAATGCTTGTATTTAACACACAAATATTTTTCCCAGATGAGAATTGAACCAACAACCCTCAGTTCAGAAATCAATATCACTAGCCACTGCATCTTCATATTGGATAAATATTATCATAAATGTTTAGTGTTTAATAATACAGTTGTGAACTTACCGTCTGGCAAGTCCCAAGTGTTGAACAGCTCACTTATAGTGTGCTGGGATCCAGAATCAACTACCATGTGGAAGTGAATCGGGTTTTGCCTCTGGTGCAATAAAGATTTCAACATAGGTGTGATAATCCTTGTGCATTTGCCCATGCAGACCAGCGCTATGTGGACCGTTTCGCATAATGTGCCGAGAGCATCTGGGATCTGAAACAATTCATCCCTTAATCTCTATGTGCAATCGAAATATAATATACATTTGTGTGACATATTTAGATATAAATGTCATGAATAGCCCCAAGTCCGAATTAAGTATTTGACTAATGTTGTATAATACTTATAATCTGACTAATACTGACAATCTGATGAATCTCATAGTGATTTAATCTATTTGAGTGTTTTCAAAACTTGGCAAATAGAGAAATTCATAAAACTTTATCATTCTTAAGAACTACTTTTTTTATAATGTAACAGTTAAGAGCTCAATATTAATACTATACTGTAGCACATTTTAATGTAAATTTTGTTAAATTAAAATTATAAAATCTTACTTCAGGAATTTGATAGGTAGTCTTCGAGTCCACCGTAATTTGTCTCACCACACTCTGCGACAGCTGCAGTTGCGTTTTGAACACCTTGTTCTGTGTTTCCAGGAGGTTGATCCGAGATACCAACCACCAATAGTACACCACGGACACAGCTATCCAGATGCCGAACGGCACTCCTAACCAGGGTCGAAGAAATAAAAAGGACACAACATTGTTGATTCTAATAGTCATCTTTAACAACCCATCCTGGTATCACGGAGTGCTGCAGTTCGAAAGTAATCTTTCTTATAATCCAAACATAACATTTTATTCTTAATATTTAGAAGCTTCGATTATTCATAAGGTATAAATTTATTGCTTAGGTGCTGAAAAAAAAAGAATGTGATGTATGTAAATATATATTTCAATTTACAGTATTATAGTCAACCTACAGCTCTGATCAAATCATACATGGTTTCAAAAGTTAAGCTATGCCAGGTGCGGTTAGAAATCAGTTCTATGATTGTCACTGCAACTTCAGTGGGAGCGTTTGCTGCCATTTTTATTGTAAGCTGACAACGTTGCCGAAGTGTTAGAAGAGTGTCATTTGTCTTAGCATTATTCATACAATGCACATTGCGTTTATTGTTCTTGTTATGCTTGGAGTAAGCTGGACAGTGGTCCGTTAGTAGCAGACATGTAGAATTAAGCTACCTTAAAAATAGACTTGACTTTGCTCCACTATTGTAGGTTTTCGCCTGACCGCACCGATTTATATGACCACAAAATTATTTAATAAACACTTTAAATTCTCGTTCATATATAGTATAAGTTAACATATTAATTTTATTCCGTAATTACTAAAATTATTTGTCATTTATTGTAATGAAGTTAACCGGAAATAATTATATTATTGATGATTAACTTAATGGAAAAAATTATGGATATACTTACGTCGATCTTATAAACTATAACGCCAGCATACCAAATAAAATACGCTAAATGTATAACACACAACAAAATAATTAACAACTTTTAGTGATTTATACTACAAATATATCACAGCAACAACACGATATATTAGTACACAATATATTAGTACTTATCTATGACACGACATAGTTGTTTCTTAGACGTTGTCACATTCAGCTGTCACAACAGATTCGTTATATCCACTATATATTTGCTTTACCTGTGTATCAATTAATTAATAATGTTTTACAAAAAAAAACACTATAACCTACTTTATTATTAAAATATGGTTTATTTATGACATATTTGTAAGGTCACAATACTACCAATCATCTGTCACACTATTAAAAAGGGTTAAAGTCTTTACTATTAAAAACGATATTGTAAAAAAAAATGTAACCTAGATTCTAATTAATAACAAAGAGATAACAAATCACAAAGAGAATAGTTATGAAGAACTACTAAGAATACTACTAAGAAAAACTAATTCCAGTACTTATTTATACCGCAATTTTCTCCTGGTTAAACATAACGTTGAATACGAAAGTAACAAAATGAAAGAAATTTGATTTATGATAAAATTTTTATTATATTTACCATAAATATTAGCACACTTCTTAAACTAAATAAAAAAATCAATTTAAAATTATATTATCGGTGCACAATATACAATATTGCCGGCTTCAGCTCGAGCGAACTAGACGTCCCAAGGATATATTCGAAATGGTATCCCTTGAAACAAACATCATGGCACGTGGATGTCCTACATAACTCCTAAATTTTAGTGCGCTAGGACCTCATCTATATGGGTTGTTCATTAACAATATCTTTATTATATAATTCTTAATTTTAAGTTAATATATAGACGATTCAATTGTCACAAGTAAAGTTGTAGGTAAATAGTGAATATTATCCTTCAGAGATTGGATTTATGTTACAAGATAGGCCTAATATTCTTACTAAATATATCTACCTACAGTGTCTTTCAGAAATTTTAAAAGAATAAACTTGCATGAAATTATAAAACAAAAATACCTATATACTTATCAAACGTAGTTAAATAAGATACAAAATGCGTAATATAAAGTCGGTTATAATATTTATTTGCAAGGTGGGATTGATAATGAATATCAAATATATCCAAATTATTTCACACAAATAGTTCCTATCTAAACAAAAAAAAAACACTAGACAAAATCGATTGAAAAAAAAAACGTTAATAATTTCAGTTGGTAACAACAGAGTTTACTATATAAAACTTAAAAGTAAAGCAAAATCTAAACAACTATAAATGATTACAATCTACTGTCAAAAGTTACGGGTCACGAAAATTAGTAATTATACTAAATTAAAAAGTTTATTTTCAAACTGTAACTCTTTGCTGACAGCCCAGAGGGCGCTAGTGTACAGTCTAGTTGATCTCCGTTTCGCCGGCCCACGCTCTTGCTTGCTGTTGCTGTTGCTGTTCCTGCGGCGGCAGCTGCAACGGCGGTGGTGGTATCTGATCATTGTAACTCTGTCCGTATGGGTAAGCGGAGTTGCCCACCACCTTCACCGCTTCTGTGGGCTCTGGGCTGTCTTCAGAGACGTCCTTCTTGTACGGGATGCTGTCGTCATCCGAGTTGATTTTAATGGAGTCTTCGGGGTCGATAGGGCGTGATCTAAAGGAATTATTAATATAGTTTTAGGTAATTTTTAAAGACACAGCTAATAATTCTAAACAAAACAACCAAAATACCTTATATTAATATACTGCAATCATAGTTATGATTATGATGCTGTAATTTGGTACCTTTACTTGCAAAAACAGTCAGATATATAACACTATACACTTATAATGTTTTACACTGTTTTGTTAGTAATCCATATAGAAATAAAACGTAAAGTAACTTCCGGCCTGAAAACGAATATCTAACGAAAACGAATATTAATTCCTATAGTATTCTTAAACCATGGATAACTTTACTTTATAAATTTGTTTTTATGGTGTTTCTGAACTTGAGTTGGCTTTAGAATATTCTGCTATATATTTATTTATTTGGGGAGATAGGTTCCGAGTCTTTCGATTCGTACGGTTCCGCGCATTTCAACCTGTACAGGTTTATTGCGTCCAAATCAGGCTCTATAATAGTCTTTGAAAATAATATTGGATTACTCTATCCGGGCGAAAAATGTTTGTTTAGGAATATCTTTTTTCTAGCGAATACTTACTTAACTGTGAGGAAGTCGTTTTCATCCTTCTCTTCCTCCTTTCTTCTCTTGAGGATGCGCCAGCCGATGCAGATAAGCACCACCACGATGGGGAGCATGACCGCACTGATGATGCCCCATGTCGCTCCCAATGTTCGGGCAGAGTACTCTTGTTTACCTTTATTTATAGAAGATAAATTTGAAACAAAACCGAAGGGAATTTACTTGTTCCTTGTATTGCAAACAAATGATTTATTGCATATTTTGTAGCTTATGGGTTATATAATTTATATATATGTATATATGTATTAATTCATTACGTAATTAATGTTATAAAAACGCTAGATACGGTTGTTATATAAAGTCAAGGCAGTGTTATTTAATAATCACTTCCAGTCATCAAATATAATTTTCTCTTAAGACTGCGTAATGTTCATTTTATACGAAAGAGGAAAACGTTTCAAATCATTAGTTTCCCAAAGCAAACACCAGTGTATCAAGCAGATAAAAAATTATCACCACAATCAATGCTTTATCTTGAATTATAAATAAAAATGTAACCATGGACGTAGCTAACTCACCTGTGCTGCGATAGACTGACCCAAATTCCTCGTGTAGGTACACAAGATAAGAAAGCAAGTAATAATGTCACAGGGAGTATAAAAAACACATCACATGACCGAGAAAATTTCTATTCCACAAACGTGGCAACTTTATTTCTTGCTTTCTTATATAACAAAAGATAATGCAACAAATTCAATCTAACGACTTGTTATTCTACCAAGCTTCGGAACAGAAATTTCCCCTCTGTGATACTTTTTATTTTTTTCGTAATATAATGTATATTTAATCATAATTCTACATTAACATTAAACTTTAACATAAATACGTTCAAACATCAATGGGAAAATATACAAATAAACGTGTAAAAAATATCATTAATGTTATATTACGGTTCAGTGCACACTACTATTCATTTGTGAATATTTTATTTACCATTCATAATATATACTCGTATGTATATCTAAACTATAGTTTTCGCTTTTAATGTACAACACAAATTATGTAATCTGATTTCTTAAAACAAAAATTCTAAAAATTATTTTCAGTGGGTTGATATTAAACTAAATTGTAAACTAGACCATAGTTGACCGGCTGCTAAAAGTGGGCATTTCATTTCTTGGTGGGTCAATAAGCGTTTCGACTGATTTTCCTCTTTGTGGAGGGAGGGTGAAAGTTTTTATTTCGGTGGGAGGAGCACTTTTCGGAGGATCTGGTAGGCCAGGATTGTTGTAGGTGTTCCTTGGGCTAAGGTCAGAAGTCGGACTTAAAGGCGGTGAATAAATTTCAGAATACGTAGGAGAATAAGCGGATGATATTGGACTGTATTGTCTCTCATATTTAGGAGAGTATGGATCCTCCGACCCATCTTTTGTAGAATAGCCAGAATCGCTAGGAAGAGCATGGCGTCCAGTTTGGCGGGGCTTACTGACATATTCGATGTCTTTAGCAGGGCGTGTCAAAGTGGAGTCACGGTTAGATTCGGAATCGGATGGGGACGTTAAAGATAGCAAATCTTCTTCGGAGAGATCCCAAAGTTTTTCAGGAAACTCAACGTCAGGAGCGTTAGGCAACGGTTCATTAGTTCTATAGCTCTTGTCATAAGCACGACGTTTTTTCAAGGAAGATTTATCTGATTTTCCGGAATCGCTTTTATTTGAATCTGTGTAACCTATACCCGAACTATCGCCATCCACTGGTTCGTTAGGTGGGGGAGGAGCAGCTCTCGTAATAGGAGCTTTCATTGGAGTCTCTTCAGTGGGAGTAACTGGTAATTTAGGTTTAACATCGGAATCTTGACTACGTAAAGTAGAAGATTTTATCGTATCTGTAATATTTCCCATTGAAGCTGATCTAAGGTTAAGTCGAGAGGCGGATTTGGATCGCGGTATGTCTTCGAACCGGAATCCTTCTTTGCCTTCGGATCTCGGTTTGTACCAGCACCAGAACCAGAGTAGGCAAATAAGGAGTCCTAATGGTAGAATAACTGCCACTATGACACCCCAGGTCAAGAACAGAGCGCGTTGTGAAAACTCCTGGTTACCTGGATATTAAAATGGAGAAGTTAGTTCAATGGTCGTTGAAGCGGTGGTTACTTGATTATTGAGATGTATTTATTGTCGACAAATATGAAATGAATGTACACTCACGTAGACACTCGGTGTAACCGTAATCTGGAAGGTTCCACCTGCCGTTGTCTTCACATACGCGGCGTTTGTCTCCAGTCAGAATGAAGTCTTGGTTGCATTCAAAATTTACCTGTTTTAATAATTTTTCAATCAAATTACTAATACCAAATATAATGAAAGACGTATTGAACGAATAATCTATAGAACAAGAATTATAGAACGTGGATTATCCATTTTATGATCATTCTCATTGTCATCATCATCAACTACCGTTAATTGGCTCACTGCTTCAAGAGTCCACGAGGGTTTTCTCTCAGAATGAGATGGATTAAGGTTATAGCCTACTTCGCTAGCCAATTGCAGATTAGCAGACTTCACATAATATTATGCAGAACTCAAAGATGCACTAATCACTTTACAATGTTTTCCTTGATCGTTGTTATATTTTTTAATTTTGGTTTATAAAATAAAAAAAATTAAGCATTACTGAGCAGAACATAAATAATGGAAAACCCAACTTACTCTGGTACCAGGTGTGAAGAAGAAGTTACTCTTTCGACCAAATCGTGGAGTTTCTAATATGCCACAGCTGATCACACGGCGAGCGTTCGTCTCTTTTATATTCGTCTAAAAACAAAAACAAATAAGCATAAATCGACAATTAATTTTTGTTATGTACACGATTGTAATATTATTCACCAATTTTCAATTATTCGTCGACTCTAAAGATCAGTGGTATGCACTCTTAAACAGTTTCACGCTCGACTGTGGATTTCTAATATTGCTTGATATTAGTTTTATTATAATCTTTGCGACGATCAGAGATATACTGCGGATTTTGCATCAGTCAGTCCCTTTGAATACAACACCTTGAATGGCGTTGTAATTACACGAACAATAGCCTGATGACTAGATGTGTCCGAGAAATAGACACACGCGATTACTGATCATAATGCAGTAAGTTTACTGTGGGCCCTTACAGAATCATAGCAAAAATGAGAAATGACTTTTAATCCAGGCGTTGATAGAAATGTTGTAAGACTTCAACATCTTTTATCTTCTTACATAAACTCGTAATAAAAAAATCCTTGAATCAATTTCGTTTTTCATTAAAATTTTCAATTCCTTAATTTTTTTAAATTCAATTAAGGCTACTAGGATTCAATTGAACATTCGTAGCATGACATCCATGGTTATGTACTAAGAAGTACTGCGAAAATTACACATTACAAGAGCCATTGTATTCGTGAAGTGCAAAATTTCCCAGGCTTTTTGTTATATGCAAGACAGCGTAATATGAAAGAAATATTTATAATATACATATATGTATTACAATCCTGGATGAGATATAAACTAGTAAAAGGGATTAAAAATGTAAATATATATTCGTTATAGTATATTCAAGTACTTAATAATAATGTTCCTTGTATATAGATATTAAGATTAAAATAACTTACAATAGAAGCCAAGTAATTCTTGGTGAACTCCGCCATATCTCGGTTCAAGGTCATACCGAAGTCATATCGACATTGATACGAATCCTGACAAATCTCCCAGGCTCTTGCCACGTCTTGTGACCTGTTCACTGGCAGGAAGTCCGCTGGCTCTCGTATGAAGTTCGGTATGAAGGAGTTGTCGTTGTAATAAGCCGCAGTCCGCCCATATTCCCTCACGAATAGGGCAACGCCTATATTTTTTTGCTCACGGTCGGTGAGTTGCCCTGATCGGAAACAATAAATAGGTAATGGTGTCATTCAAGTTGGGTAATTTTGGTATTAAAGCTGGCAACATAAACATTGATGTACAAAATTGTATTCTAAAGAGAGACTTGTGTTCAAAAGAAGAACGATGATATCGTTGAATTTGATGATATCACTATACATTTAGTTGGATGTCTATATACATTTAATTGGATTTTAAATAATATTTTTTTTAATTCCAATCATTTGAGACTTTTTTAATTGTACAATTTCGAAAGAGATACAAAAGTAAAAAGTTGGTAAGAAATAAAGATAAATGAGTTATTTGTGATAGAGTTGATATTTATCTACGATATTACATTTCTCAATTGAAAGAATAGAAGGATAATACTTACAGTGCTGTGCAAAATCTCTATGAGCCGATTGGAAGTTATTTAGATCGACTGTTGCCAGGTTGCCATCGGGTCGGACGAAATCATCGTTCATGTCCAGGGACCAGTTTCCGAATAAACCTCTCGTTTGATTCTGTAAAATGCAAGATTTAAACGAATTTTATATATGTTTTTCTTGCAACTATTAATATATTTCAAAATTGCAAAAATCTGACATCATCAGACATTTCTGGTTAACTAAAAATTATAAAAGGAAAGCAAAACGTTTGGATGAACAATAATATTGTCTCACTCGAACATTTTAGATTAAGTATATTTTATTTGAATTTATTAGCAAGTGATCTATTTAAGAACATCTATTTAAGAAGAGTGTTGTTAAAATAAACTTGCCATATAAGTCCAGGGTAGATAAACTCTTGCGCTCATAAAACCTTTGTTCTCCACAACCTCAACGCCAGCGCCGGAGGAGAACATAATCACTATTTCCGATTGATTCAGGATGTACATAGGTTGATATACTGTGACACCTGTAAGCATTAATATAGTGCCGTTAAGGCGTGTTCCCGGTAATAAAGACTCGATATATATCTAGTCCAGTATAAAATACAGTCGCCTCACCGGGGAAGTATTGAACTCGAAGTGCAGATCTGTCGAAGTACACCCGTTTGTTGTCGGCGAACACATCCAATCTGTACCGCCATTGCGAATGTTGAGGACGCAACCGCACCTATGGACGGAGAATTGATAAAAATTTACATATTAAAATTTTTATTGGCGGGTGAATATGTGCATGTGTAAGATTTGAAAATGAAGTATTAGTAGGTTTGTAGTCATATTTAAAGATGTGTGTCGATATCAATTGGCTTATAGTAAAAAAAACTATCGATTTATATTGACTGATTATATTGACTATGGAACCAGCCAATAACCAGCAACCACAATAAATAAAAATATTGGTTTTACTGACAACCTCCATAACTACATAGTTTCGAGATCTTTATAAGGGTAAAATAAAATATAAGATTAAAATGAATCTACATTCAAAATGTTGTTTAGTACAGATACATGAATTCTAAAAAACCCACTTCAATAGGAACGGAGTTGTTGGAGGCGGCCACGACGGACGTTATGTGAGTGGCGTTCACGTTGCCGTGAATGTTCCTCGGCACTTGCTCGAACCGGCCCTGGACGTCCAACTTCAACTGAGGATGGTCCACCCTGACAAGCACGTATTCACCTGTGTAACACGCAAAATATATCAATGAGACAATTTCATATTAGGAGTCAGAGTCCATGACTACTAGATCATCAGGTCAATTCTTGGATAAGGAACACAGAGATATCCTAAAAACGTTTTAAATAATAATGAACTCTCGATCATTAATTAAACAGAATAGTAAAGAATTGAAGTGAAAGTGAAAGTTTATGTTATTAATACAAATATAATTTACCTTTGCCATTGAAAGTGTACTGTAGATCATCGAAGGTGACTATGTGAGGATCTCCGAAAATGCCGGCCACTCCTGGAGATTGATACGCGACGCAATCTTGAGAAGGACGACGCTCAAACCTATAGTGTTAAAGTTCAAACGATTTAACAAAGTCATCTTTTAATGTGAACTGAAATCATTTGATGTGATGCACGTATTAATTTTTAACATAAGGTTTCTGATTTTTGTCACATATAAGGTTCCAAGATTTATGCAAATACTGTAAAGAAATGCCTTATTAACAATATATTTTTTATTTTTTTGGGGTCAGTGCCAGAAGCGTGCTCGTCGCGACCCTGCCAGCCTATCGGGCTGCAATTCTGGACCGAAAGCGTA
>DWQQ01000626.1:0-10863 GCA_018244775.1 Oxynetra roscius flavomaculata
TTTTATGGGAATGCCTTGAACTAGAATCTTCGTTGTCATGTTGCGCGCAACTTGATTGGGAGTTCGATCTCACTCAAAAGCTGGACACTGCGCTCAAATCACTCGCTGCTCGCACCAACGAGAATGTCCCGTATTCTTTATAACTACTAATTTATGACTTGTGCATCACTATGAACAGTGACATAAAACAATTTTGATGAGTTATATAAAACGGAAAAATTGGATAGCATCCAATATACAAGATCTGTTTTTATTAACAGACAAAAAATGTATAAGGCAAAGGTCAGCTTATCCACGTTTAGGTAAAATTAAATATTCAAATATTTGTACTGTGCAAAAACATCATGTCACAAATATTATTAATATTATAGTAATACAAAGTATACTCGTATATTAAATATGTGCATATACTCGTATATTGAATACCGTGTATGTGTTTACGTGCCAATTTAGTTCAGAAGTTCGATAAACTTTGAATAGGTCAAGTCTTCGTACTAAGATTGATATGGCATGCTTTTATTAAACTATACTATATAAAGCATTTCGCCATCGTAATTTTTTGACATTATCACATTTATAATTGTTTTAAAAATTTACGTCCCACTGATGTACGCGGATCACTCAGCGACCCTGGCTCGTCTGGAACATACTACACCACGGTGCTCGTGAAGAAAACCGAATCTGCGAGTTAATGGCTAGTCTGCCACATGTTTAAACCGCTTTGCAGGTCTCCGATGTGGTTCAACGATTGCTACCTAACGATATAAACCAAGACTTGCCCTAACACGCCCTCCAAAACGCGGAGAGCCTCATAGGAATTTTTCCATTACCATCTATCCAAACGCCGACACACAGTGTTGCTTCACTATACTGCTATTTTCAACGGTTTCAGGGCTATGAGTGTTTGTTATCACAACGACAGATATCTACATCCAATATCTGATTAACATAAAGGTCTTCTTGACATCGGTCAAACATACATGCATGTTAAATACTTCTGAAAAGCAAATTGATTTACTTCACATTTCAGCATGTCCGTTTGCCTTCAAACTAAATGTGAATGTCATGAAACAATGAGACATTCGTAAATGGGGGTTCAAGCACCGTCAAAAATTAAGAGTAATATCGTTTTACGTGTATACTTGAGGCGACTATCTCAGTCTGTGAGAATAATAATGTGCCTGTGACTGCCTTCAAAGGAAATCAATACAAACTAACACTAACTAAAATTAAAACTGGATTGTTAACTAATTATAACGGTCTGATTAATACTAAGTCTTATTAGCAATTAATACATTTTTTTATTAATAGTCCTCAAACAGAGCTATTGTAGAATGGTTGTAGATGTTGTTGGCTGTATATAAAAAAAGATATAGACATCGTTATCAATAGACAGAGCCGTAGTAATGAGACATGTTCCAAGAAGGTTGTTACGCTTAGTGGGTTCTATAACTTGTACATAAAGACATTAATTACGCTACGAAAATCTCCATATTACAATAAAAGCAGGGTTTACGACGAATAATAAAATGGAGAGAGAAATATTAATAAATTCGCGGAACAAAGTTTCAAAAGCAATTTCGGTAAGTAAACGAAATTGCAAATGACTCGTTTCGGAAATACTCAAATGCCTATGGAATTATATCTCATAAGTTAACTCGCGACTATAGCCGTACCGCACACGGTCGTTAAGATAACTATGGCGAATTAACTGCAAAAGACCGGCATTTAACAAATTGTTAATCGAATCATCAGCGATTAATCAATTAGTGTGACTCAAAATTATTTACTAATGCAGTAGTATTCCAACAACGGTGTAGAGAACATTGTGCTTACTGGGATGCATCAAATCATCCTTGAGCGACATACCCACAGAGCCACTGTACGTCCGGCGCTCCCTGGCCAATCAAAAATTTATCTACACTGATCGACTAAACCTTTCACCGGGAGGGCATCATTGTGTCGTCGACACTTGTTTAAACTTGTATTATTTTTTCCAAATGACCTAATTCAATTTCTGTTTGGATATTGCAAACGCTCTATAACATTGAGCACATCCGAAAAGGTGAAAAGAATGACCGGTGGTCATTCAGTTGACCAACGTTTCCATATCTTGGAGGGTACTCGAAACCATCGGTCGTGGCTGCTATGATTGAATAGACATTGTTAAAATCACGTCGAAGACTTTAAGAGTCGTATCTGTATCAACAATACGAATTTTAATAATGTAGAGCACATTACGCACGCCTCCATTAGCATCAGGACAAAGAGTTAATACTGGATCAAGAGTACCTTTGACACTAGTCGCCAGTATAACAGACTATTCATCATTTAAACCTTTTTCAATGTCCAATAAGTGCCCTAGACTTGTTAGCTGTAGATGTCATTGCACAGCCAATAACGGAAAGGCTATTTAAAATGCTACAAACCGATGATTCACCCGACGGATGTTTCATACGCGAACATACTTTAAATTATAGTGTCGAGACACAGATAGTAGGAATACGAGTCTCAAACACATCGCTACTGATAGAGTACGGTGAACTCTACAAATTTTATGCCATTGTCGTTAATATTAATACTGTCATTTCTTTTGTTTTGTCACATTTATTTAGTAATATATTACTTAGTAAAGTAAACCCTTCAATACTACTATAATTTTACGTTACTGTATATCAGTTCCAATTTCGATGACCAATGTTGTTATTTATGTATGTAGAGCAAGATGGGAAGTAAGTATGTATGTGCAAATTTCATATTAGGGTTTTTGCAGATTTTTATTTAAATAATTATTTTAATAAATTGAAATTCGAGGTTACGAGCGTAATCACTTTTGACGCAGTGGCCACGAGTAACTGTAGGTAGACGATTTTCATAATCAATTGTTTGTACTCAAATCTATCTACTCTACACTCTAATATAGGTTATATCAAGTGGAATTTATATGCATAGTTCCTTTTAGAGACTAAAGTGCCTTTACTATTAAAGTGAATCGTCGCACATTTTAATGAGCGTCAGTATTAAAGTGGGTCCAATTTGCTTAGTGTGAAACTATGAAGGCTTAGAAGGGCACTTGACGTAATGATCACAGCATGTCTCTACATCTTCAGTCTTTATACGGTTATATTCCAAAATGTTATTTTTCCTCGAAACGAATACTGCAAATTTCATACAAATGACATATTTAAGCATTGAAGTAAGTTATGGCTCTGGAATAGTAGACTACCTGGGACTGATAACAAGGACTTTAGGAATATAGAACAGGAACCGGAGTGTAGAACTGCAGTGGCCTTTTAATTTTAGGCGGACTACACCCTCATTTCATATATATTTAAATATTTACAAAGAAAAATAAGGAACAAAATAACATTAAGTATAAATAGTATCTATTACTTAATTAAAATTATAAAATTAACTATATAATTAATTATAATTCTTACTTATTTACTATGTGATTCAGGCAAAAGTAACCCAAAAATAAAATGATCAATGGTGCTTAAGTTAAGTTCGGAGTATTAATCAATTACGGTTAAACAGGACGTGCGTCTTTATGAGCTCTGAGGCGGTTTCATTACGCCTGCCATAATATTTCTGTTTACCCACATTTGAAATGTAGCCAATGTTCATGTTACTTTTTACTTCAGGTTATTCTACAACTATGTTCACGCTCACAAAATAATTATGTATTTGTTAAGTGTGTTTCTCAGTAAGCGGATGTCTAATCTTATGAGAAATAAACAATCTAAAAGCTAAAACCTATCTATTCAAAAATCGAAAAATTTACTGAAATCGAAAATATGAACAATGATATTCCTTGTATAACCTTTCATAATCTGAGAGAAGAGCCGCGTTCAACAGTAGAACAATAAAATGGTTGACGAGGATGAAGATTTTGGTAATGACCTAAGCCTGCATAAATATGTAAATCCATTATTTTTTTCACCTGCAGAATCATTGAATTGTTTGAAACAATAACAAGACATATTTGCATCACGGTACAACGAATAGAATCTGCCGCGTCACTAAGGGATTATCGCCCAACCTTAGAACTTGACCGTGAAATTTCAATATAAACATTGTCCATTATGCGTACCGTGAAAGCCAAAGCCGATCGGAGTTTGTAAGACTTCCAAACACAAAATACCTTTAATAAGATTATTTATTGCTTGCAGCACGTTATGGTGTTACTGTATGAAGTAGTTAACTATAGACGAAACGGACTTTAACTGGACTCGAGCGAACAATATGATCGTGACGTTTCTTGGTATGTATTGAGACAGATGACTGCGCCAAAATATACTTAAAAGATTTCATTAAAAGAATTGATTTTTGAAATTATTCTATACCTGCCTTTTCCTTTCTAGCAATCTACATTCAACAAAAGCAGCCTTTTTTATTTTCTCGCTTATTTCAATATGTGAAAAATTATTAATTTGCACGTTTCGTTTTTATTGTCATATAGTTGTGTGTTTAATAATAATAATAATAAAATTATTATCTGCATAGATGTGCTTTTTATTAAAGTCTCTTATATTTCCCTTGTTTTGGCGTACAAATATTTAAAATATGATTCCCATTAATGAGTTACAAGTATATATTTATATACAGTTTTTAGATATACGGTTATCGTCGTCAGAGTTACTCGTAATATAATGGCGGCCGATACGTACTATTTATCGATAGAGATAAGTCAGTTTACATGTGCACACTGCGATATAATTGTAGTTATTAAGATAACTCGTTTTATTCAACAAAATAAAAATAATTAAGAGTGCGAAACATTTCCATGTTATAAATAACCATCGTCAATACACAAACCCATCAGTATGATAATCGATGTGCAAATAATTATTTATATTTGCTCAATTAAATCCATACATTTTTACATACGGCCCCATGTATTGTTTTTAATACACGCCTATATAATCTACAGTTATAGGTATCTAGAAAAACCACGCGAGTACTTCGACTACCGGTACTAAATAACCACATGAACCTGTTTGTTGCACAAACAAATTCATAAACATACCATCAAATTGAAAATCCAGTTTGGCGATTTTGTACAGCTGATGACTTTCGGAACAATGGAAAAACTTCTGCCTCACACACACACAAAAGCTTCGGTCTAATGACACAAGAGAAACGCACTGAATTTTATATGAATATGCGACACGTCCGTTACGCGCGGCGACCGTGTTAATACTGAATCCAACTGATGATGATCAACCTCGTTGTGAATTCTAAGTGGGACGTACGATGGCGTTAAAATGCATTTTATTTCGATACCCAAAAAGTTTATGTTTGCTTGCACAAATCAATAAGCTTTCTTACTCAGTAGGCTATAGAACCCGTACCCAGGTGAGTCCGCGCCGACTTATTTATTTACATATTTCTTTAAAGTAGGTTGATCTATTGCAATGCGGTTTTTAAACAGCCTCTAACTATTATACCTAGTACGAATTACTACGAGCAATAGTTCAGTTATACTATGATATTGCTAAATTATCATCTTTAATAGATTTTTCACATATTTATGGTCAAAGCTCATCTAGATCAGTAGATTCCCTGAAATTAAAATTAGTGTGTAATTTGTATTATTACAAATGACCGTTATTAATAAAAGTAAGAGAGATCTTGTTGAACATATTTCGTCTACTGCAATCATGTAATCCATAGATAGCTCTGTCACACACTTGTTCCAATATAGCAAGCTGCTCAAAAGTAAATTAATAATTACTGCAAAACTTTTCAATGTTACAAAGAACATATTTAAATTATTTTAATGTAAACTCCATATTTTGGAATAACTCGCACACCAGCCCTGGTGCTTATAGTGACCAGACAGCTGATAAACATACGTGCATAAATGTCTAAATGCATATTTATGCATACGATCTTACATACAGACACAAAAAAATCAAACTGATTACACAAGTATTTGGCATGGGCAGAAATCGAACCCAGAACCACCAGCTTAGACCAGTAATTCGTCATAATAGACATAAGACAAGAGACATAAATAATATTTACATAAGTTATGAAGAGATATATATTCAGTTTTATAGAACAAACACACCCTCCTGTTCGGCTAAGTACAGAAAGTAACGAGATTGTATAAGATTTAAAGACGATCACGTATATTATGAACAGAATAAAGACAAATAGTGGGTCACTATTTGTTCGATTGATGAATAGCTTGTCATTGCGAAAGTGAAAGAAAAAAATAAGAGAAACTGCGGGTTTTTAGATAGAATTTAGTTCGAAGTAATATATGCAGATTTCCCTTATTTTCTTTAATTAAGTATGAAATATGAATAAACTACTTTGGATGCGTGCCAAAAGCGGCTAACTGTTATAAAACCCTAACATTATATTATTATTATTATAATAATCATGTATTGCATTGCAGATGACAATAAAATGAAATATTATGTTGATTTTATACTTTTAAAGAATACACGTCAAACAAACGGTGCGGTAAAAAGACATAAGTTTTACTTTTGTGCTCTCCAGAAGAACCCTCGTTTTGAAGGTCTATAGTGAGGGATCGCAAGGGGAGAGTGAACCAACGTCTCGTGAAGCGCGTATTTTCCCTTGCTACTAACAGTAATTGAAATATTCGGCGTTTGGTATTATATCATCGACTGACTTTGATAGACATTCCTATGAAACAGCTATGATTTTAAGTATCCTACTTAAAAACAAGCAAATTTTAGTGTAAAAATCAAGTATGTACATAATAATAAATAATTAACTAATAATAATTGAACTTTATAATTATAATTGTATTTTGAAATTTGTGTACCGTAGAAGGCAAAATATGGATTGATAAATCTGTAAAATCTTTGAATATACCCATATTTGTGCATATACAATTGAATATGTTTAGGCTTGCTTAGTTAGTACAACCGCAGTTACTCTACGAGTCGCTGCTAAATCTGTGAGCGTATAACTTTCGAATACTATATAACGCAACTAAAACAAAGCATTTCGTGTATAAACGAAATTTCCCACACGCAATCTCAGGTTTCAATGGAGATTTGTACGACTAAACAAGAGGTTCATTCCTCTCTGATTATTCACCTTCTTGTAGCTTGTGGTGTAGAGGATATTGTCCTCGTTATAATGCTAGAACAATAACACGTTTAAGAGAGCATTAACAGTATTGTGAAAGAAAACAATTCGAATATAATATTATCCCTTATTATATTCTCTAAATGTATTTATCCTACATTAAGGATCTCGGAGCATCTAGTGGTACACGAACAATATAATTTGGATACAGATGATAGAGAACGTTGAAGAATTGCGTGATTGAGGAAAGTATACATTTGTAACGATCACGACGACTGATAATGATTGATTTGACAATTAAAGTCGTGATTCTAATGATCGTGTCGTGACTGGCGATCTTTCGAAACAATTTTACGATACAGAGTACGAACAAACAAAACAGATATAAAATAATTGACGTCTGTAAGAAAATTCCTATATATCAGAAGGAAAAATGACTTAAATTCTAAATCGAAATGCGTATCATAATCGTGCATTAGTGTTGATGGCTGATAGTGTAGAATTGTCGGAGCATAAATCATTTATTGTTACTTTCAGATCGTGGTTCATGGTAATGTTCAGTCATAGTAACAAAGTAGACTTTAATGACGCAGATAAGAGCAAATGCGTCAAACACAAGCACCACGATTTGTCACATCTTGACAAAAGACGATATATGTATGTGTTTGTTTACCTTGCATTCATATCCTGAAGCATCTGTTATGAAGCGGAATAAAGAAACATACAGTAATTACTCAAGTCTTTCCGTACACGACATTCAATAAAACAACAACATTAAAACATATTCAATTTCAAATGATGCTTTCTGACTATTCAAAATGTTTATATAAAATCATGAAGTAAAATGTATCTATCATCAGTACCTACGCTTCATGAATAAAAACGTCAGTTACTTTTCATATCTGAACCACGATAATAATGTAGTGCCGTCATAATATTTTCTGAGTTCTGAATAAAATTTTTCAGTGTTGGGCTGTCAAAGACCGTAGTATTTGAGCAAACATTACAGACCAACATTACCGAGACGACTGTTGTAAACGTTACACGATAATGGTTATTTCTTAATCCTAATCAACTACGTCTACTAATATCCGGTCCTTATGATATTTCTTAATGCGCAGTGATAATCTAATGCTTTTAATTTAACCCACTCCGAGTCTGGGATCGAGTCTTTGGAACGTATTCTTCAGTTTACGAAGTTATGCGCGTTTTCAAGCTTCTATATGTCTCTAGGAAACCTGCTCGCCTAAGAGATCTCCATAATATTCTTGAGTTTTGCAAATCCCCACTTGGCCACACTATAACAAAGAAAGAACGAAAATATATTTTTTAAACATTCTAACAATATTGTCTGCGCTGCAGTACTGTCCTCCGAACAAGCTCAGACTCAGTATTAACAATTGTGGAACAACAAAATGAGTTTATGATATTCTTAGGGGTAACCACCACTTTTATATCATGTCCCTTTTATCTGTTTGATTTAACAAGTAGAAATGTCAGAACATAAAGTTTTAAGTTGTGGGTCACATTGATAAAACCAAATGAGACCACCGCGCCGACTTAAATTAATAAATTCGTTGATTCGGAGAATCTGCATTGCATCAATTGCCAATTAACCGAATTCGGGTCGAGGCAGTGTCACAAATCAATAAAACGCACAAACCAATCGTAAGTAATATTTGGCTACAACATTTTTTGTTTTCATTGAAATATAAAGGGTTTTGAGTACCTTCAGAATTTTAACGAGGAATAATAGTCACGCTTTGATATCGTTTGAACTATATACAGAGACATTGGTAAGAAATAATCTCGTTTAATGATGGAGGTATTGTCATCTGTATTGTCATATTCAATGGATGCATTTGCACGGTGCTGTTCAATGAATGGAGTAGTGACGCTAAAAATAGAACGGGGCTGCTCGGAGATTAAAACTGAATGGGGACCTTACCACCCCCGATGTAAATAGGTCAGTGTGCCATCCGTGACGTCACGGCTTGACGTCACAAACGCATCCTAGGTGGACCCTGGGAATTAGGTCATAGTTCACGGAAACGTTTCTCCGATAAATTCTGCAAGTATTTTCGATAATTGAATGCTAATAAAATATCGGACTGTATCTGATATTAAATTATTTAACTTTCTTTATAATCGCCTAATATTTTTTAAAATTTGGAATAATTGAATTATTTTTTTAACATTGCTGCTATAATAAATTCTATTTGAATACTATCAATTACAAGATACTATTTAAAAATCGTGGCTCCGGGTTACGTGTGGCTCAGCTTATTATAAATGCAAACCATCAATGATTCGCTAAGTGAGCGGCGTGATGCGGTCTACAAAGACAAAGTTACCGCGTAAGGGGCGACAATACGCACGATGTAAACAATATTTCCAAAATTCATCAACCGAGATGATATCAAATATTTATTTTTCTGAAAATTACGATATGTTTAAAATCAAAGTAACTTCCAATCCAGGATTTAGGGATTTCTATTATTTTAAATAATAGATTTCCCGGTTTATTGTATCGACTAAAAACGTGTATATAAGTTTAAACTGATATGCTTGCTTGCACTCTGCAAAAACATTCAGGGTCACCAAGAAGACGACAGCGCGACCGAATTATGTAGTTTTAGAATTTAAATAAATTCAGTTTCTCATAATAGCCACGACCATTCAATTAATATAATAATTATAATTTGCACAATTTTACGCTCCGTTGTTTCCTTTTTGCGAGGGTCATCAATGTATATAGAATCAGTCGACCGTAAATTCCTATAAAAGAGAATCAATGGACGAGCTACAGAATTAACGTAATATCTATGGTTGAACGCTCTCTTTCATGTGTAATATTAAAATGTCTTATACATGTATTTCAAAATACTGTTTTTATAATATGAAAGAAAGCATCTATAAATAAACAGTAATTTTGTGTAGAAAACGAATGGAGTGTTTCGGAAGTAATGTAATCATATTGAGTGCTTAAACACAAAGGAAATTGAATTGTCAAAGTTTTTGATAAGTATGACACTGACGTTGAGACTTTCCAAATTATTATTTTTTAAATGTCGTAATTAAAATCGGAAGATGTTACAACGAACATTTTATGTACTAATAAAAGCCAACAACGTTACCCACTGTAACAGAGGTCGCATATGTTGGTAACCTCATTCGCTTGGTACGTTGATACCGACCTTTTGTAATGAAAGAGCATAAAAACATCAAACCTTACGGATATAACAATTTCGACGTTAACACAAATAATAATAATGAGTTCCAAATGCGGTAGAAATTTCAGTGAGCACGTGTTAATAGCAGTGTGTGGCGAAATGCTATGGCATTAACATGTCGCTGCGTCCGCCATTACACGCGTGCTGCGTTACGTTCATGGGCTGCACGAACGCGAGCCAAGGTCGCGCTTGTAAAGGTAAGTCTAACCAAAGATAACATGGTAGCATGGTGGACGATGTCCTCAAGGTTATACATTTAGCAATTTTAATGCGATCGAGGTGTCGCGGGAAGCGTATATCGGAGTTTAGTATAGGTTTTCTGCTAGAATCAGAACATTTTGCGGCGTTTAATTTATAATATTATTCCAGGCGATCGTGTGGCAAACAAAATGGGAATGATCTTTACAGGAACATATATTTCATAAAACATATGATTCGGCAATAAGGGTAAAATGTAGATTGATACAAATATATGCATTAAAATAAATAAAAAAATAACCTTCACGCCAAGTCCCCAGCGGGGTAGGCAGAGAGCACGGAGTGCCAAACATCTCTG
>DWQQ01000627.1:0-10862 GCA_018244775.1 Oxynetra roscius flavomaculata
TTGGCACTCCGTGCTCTCTGCCTACCCCGCTAGGGACTTGGCGTGACGGTTATTTATTTATTTATTTTATTTATTTTATATATATATATATATATAAATTCAGTCGTCATACCAATTTAAACATACATAATAGTATATCTCATAATATTCTTACCTCACTAAACACATGATTCATAATCGACTTAGGGTACATAGAGACATTACCCTTCAGACATTTTATCGTGTGTATTTGTTCCAAAATCAAACTTTTAATGCTTTTCGCTATAGTATCGACCTAAGAATAATAAAACAATTAATTTTGGCAGTGTAAATAGAGAGTTGTCATTCATTGCATTGTAGAACCAAAAAAAACATATACCGGTCTGGAGTTTCTGCCAATGATTGCCTCAGGAATGGAAGTAACGAGAATTTCGGAATTATTCAAAACCCTCCATTCTAGTCCAAATTGAGAAAACTTATCTTTGTGATTATGCAAGTAAAGAATGTCATTTTTTGAGACTTTTACAGATATTGTATCTATTGTGACGTTTTTCCATTTTTTACCGCTAAAGTAGTCTGCGGGACAATATTCATAAGTAGATATTATTATGACAAAGGATAGACCTTTTTGTATTTCTGTTATAGTGTTATTATATCTTACATGACAAATTTTTTTCAAGCATGATCCTCTCGTGAACTGCATGTTGGTCAAAAAGTACCAAAAAGTCCGATGCTTCACGTGATTTATCACGTATTTTAGCTGCGATGAACTTGCAGTCAACTTGTCCTAAAACCTAATCATTCAAACATTGAATTTATATTCTACTACTATTCTTGTAAATTACATGAAAATGCTTATCTAATATGTATAAATAAAAAAATTAATGGAACATGTACAACTTTTGCGTTTGTTAATGACTCGCTTCCAAATACTAGGTCTGAACATTTTTTTCTAAGTTTGTCAGTAAAATTCTTTATATGTCCTGTTCCGAGTTCCTTCATATTTTGCACTTTCGGCTCATAAAGTTCAGAATTTATTGCGACATCTTCTACAAAATTTTGATAAATTTTCTAAAAAAAAAAGTTTTTTATAGTTTGTAGTTGTTAAAAAAAGCGTCACTGATAAAAAAACTTCACTGATAATGTTTATGTCTTACATCTTCGTAGTATGGCGTATTTAAATCGTAAGAACATATATTCTTTGAGAAACAATTTTCGAATATAGGAGACATACCTAAAAGAAAGATGAATTCAAAATATTTAATGTCTTAATGCAATTATTTAAAAAACACCAACATATTTGAATTTAATTTAATTGCACACTTACCCTTTGGTAAAAAGCGATGTCTATTTATTAGAGTAAAATTACTTTTTAAGTCATTACATGCCACATATGTTCCGTTTTCTGGGTTTCTCGCATCTTTTTTAAAAGCTTTTATAGCAACCTGAGAATTTTTATCATTCGGTGGTTTATTTTTAAAAACATCCATAGGCAGTATTGAAAAATTGACATCACTGTTTTCAATGAAGTCAACATTAAGTGAAAAATCTTTTGTTTTATTATTGCTTAACCTGTCACTAGTTTTCTCTTCATTCTCGCCAATTACAGCTTCGCATACAGAGAGAGGTTCTATTGGCTCGTCTATCGCAAATCTATCTGATCCTGGACTAAATGTGCTTAGGATATTTATAGATGAAACAGCAATTTTCTCATTATTTTCAACTTCAATGTCATTGCTGAAAGTTTCGATTTCACTGTTCATATATTCACAAGTGCCTTTTATGACAGACTCGTCTAAGATAGTCTTGCAATTTTTATGCACATTCAATACTCCCGATGAATTTTGAAATGAATCTATAGGAATTGAATATGTGTTCTCAATATTCAAATTTATTCTAAAACTTTCACTAGTTTTCGATTGCGCCTGAATTTTCTCATGATTAGCATTATCTGATACTGAATTTATATACTTTGTATTTTGATAACGAATCTTTTTAGAATATCCCATAACGTTGCTTTCGGATGGACCAAGGGCCTTTAAAATATCTTGTTGATATTTATTTAATTCTTTGTTATCAGTACTAAAATCGTGTTTCTTAAAATTATAATTCCTATATTGACTTTGGTTTTTAATAATTTTTCCTGCTATTTCGCTGTGATTTAGATTGTTCTTATCCGGGCTATTATTTAACGCATTGTGTAATCGGTTATATTTTTTAAATTTTCGGGATTTCTTTTTCTCAGGAAAAGGTTTTATATATTTATGACTTTCAAATGTATGTTTCGATGCACAGTCATGTATAGTCGTTGCATAAACATCTAAAAAATATAATTGTTGATTTCCTTTAAATTTAGCTCTACGAGTTCCAAAAGCTGAGCTGAATATAATAATATAAAACAATATAATTGTAAAATCAAGAAAAATATTGTTTCTTTTATAAATACTTACTTGAGCTTTGCAAACTTATATATGTCTTATTATTTATATCTTCATTTACATCATTATGATTATTGAATTCTTGTTGCGTATTTAATATCGTTTTAAGTAAATCATACGACTTAATTTGAATGTCACAAGAGTGATTTTTTAAACAATTGTGTTCCTTGAAAATTTCACCCTTCTTTAACGCACTTAGACATTTACCTTCTACAGGGTTGGTTACTGATTTTTTTTTGTTTATAATCTGATTAGAAAATCTTTCTTCAAAATCGTCATATTTATGTGAGTTAGATGAATAATCCAAATTTCTAGACACTTCATCATACTTGCTTATATTCGTATTGGTAGTGTCATTAAACTTTCCGAAAGAGTTATTTTTCTTAGTAAAGCATTTACATTTAATCCTTTGCCCGACAAATTTACGGCGTTTAAGATTTGCATTTTTCTTAGAATATAACGTTTTTCCTCTCAGCTTGGATACGATATTTGCTTTTATAATATCTTTAGATTTAGTTTTTATATATTTAGTTTGAGTCATATCTTTACATTTAACTTTTCTAATATCTAAATTTTTATTTAGCTTTTTATTTATGCTCTGTAATATATTGTTCTGATTTTTATATTTATCTTCACATTTTGTAAATTTTGATCGTGTTAAAGTGACATTCAGTAGTTTCTTTTTCCTTTTGATCTGTTTTCCTGTAATAAATATTTTATATAGATATTATTTTAAGAAATGTACGATTTTTCAACGTAACTATTGTTTTTATGTTCTGGGCAATGTTACCTCGGACTCCATTTTGCATCTGAGACACGCTAGGGTCTTTATTGTGATTTTCCAAAAATTTTTCTATAATTTTTTTTACTTCGTTCCTGGTATCTTCAACACTTTCTGAAGCTTGTTTTTGATTTTGATTGTAATTTTTGTGTTGGCGTATTAAACTTAAATCATCTTTATAGACTTCAACAAGTTTTTCAATCAGTTTATGTATATTTCGCCAGTCTCTAAATTCTATTCTAGTTTGCTTGTCCGAGTAAATAATGTCGTAGTCATAATATGGACAATTGAGAAATAGAAAATACAGCGGAATAGATTTATAATTGACAACTTCATCTTTATTGTATATTTCCTTAAGAAAAATTATTAATAATTGGTTTATTATCTAATACAGTAGCCGGTAAGCACCCGCAAGTAAAGAAATCAGTATATTATTAATGCAGGTTAAACTAAGTAGAAAAACATATATTATCACGAACTTTCTTAGAGAAATATCTGAGAGGAATAGAAGCACGGCATATTATTTGGAAATAGAGTTAACGGTTTGATAGCACGCACAAAAATTATTGATTTATATTTATTGATTGAATATTGAAGATCAATATTTATTATTATTGGTATGAGTAGATCGAACAATATGCAAAATACTTTACTTATGATGCATTATCTTTCTACACGAATCACCCTAGCTTTTTAGCTAATTCACTAATTTGAAAACTGTACTAAACTGTATACACGGATTAACATACAGACATACCCATGTTAGCTATTATTATATTATAGGTAACATTGCTTATTCCTTGAAGTAAAAACTATAAGTTTATTGTATTGTATTAAAAAGTACCTTCATTTTATTTTTCTTAATGTTCTGGCGATTTAAGTTTAATGCCAGGGACAGCTTATTATTTAAAAAATCATGTAGATTAGAATTATGAAGTATTTTGTTGTTTAAGTATATCCAGTGGGTCTTTTTTATTTCACTTTCATTGGTCCCGATAAAAGTTCTGACTTTATATTCATTCTTCTGTATTTGAAGTTCTTTCAAATCTTTAATATCTATTTCATATACTGATGAAAGTGTTTGATAAATATCTCTATTTTTGTGAAGTTTTAAAAGTATCTCCATATTAGAATCATCCCTTAAACTTATGGAAACATTATGAAAAATTAAGGCTAGTTGTTCCAAAAACGATTTTATATCTAGCAGTTCCATGAAAGGATTTATTGATTTTCTTTGAATATGCAGATTAAAAAGGAAACCATTTATTTCAACCTGTAAGTATTGTAAAAAAAAATAGGTTCACATCAAATGATTTTAAATAACTGCTAACTTTATTACATAAAAATTAAAGTAAAAACTCACTGTAGTTCCTTTCGATGGTCTGTGGGTTACTTTATAACTTCCTATTTCTTTACCCTCAGAGAACACTTTAACCCAAGTTTCATCAGAATTAGCACATCTTGATATAATTTTAACAGATTGTGACACTTCAATAAGATTCGCTAGAGCCTGACCTTGATAGCCATATTTACTGGGAGCGCCTTTCAGAGCTTTCATATCAAGAAGTTTACTAGTAGCATACCTTTCGCCTAGCAGTTTATAGTTAACGTATTTAATACCAGTACCGTTATCAACAATTTGTATCCACATTTTTGGTATATGGACTCTTATCGCTATAGAAGACGATTCAGCATCCAGGGAATTGTACACCTAAAATGTTATCAGGTACTGGGTTACAAAGATGTTTTAGTCTTATGAATGTAATTTCTTAGACAATCTTAGAGATTACTGTTTCAGCAAACACTATGATATATGAACAATTACAAAGTAACTAAGCAAACCTGCAGTGATTGGTTAAAATTGTAAATGAAATAATAATATTCATTTCTATAATATTTAAGTCCTCTAATAATTTAATATATTTTCATGCAGTTACATTATGTATACTTTATGTGCAAATATTTGTGAAGAAGAAAGCCAAAATTAATATCTCAATATAATTGTGCAATTTAAATAATAATATATTGGCAAACAGATATTTTAAAACTTAAACTAGAAAATGTATAAACATTTTTTTGTCCCATAGTAACTTTAGTCGCAATGCAATTCTTAATAATAAATTTCAACGAAATCATTTTAATATAAGCTTAATACGAACCAGTTCTTCAATGGCCCTTTTGAGGTTATTAAGACGAGGAGATGCACTTAATAAAGATTTAACATCTTTAGGTAGTTTAACCATGTCCATGCTGGTAGAATTATTAATAAGACATTGTTTTAATTATTAAGTCATTGTATCTTCATTTGTGAATGTCTATTTCTTTGAATTGTTAAAGTTTACCGATCTTCATTTGTTTTCAGATTTTTTTCTTTTTATTGTTTTTAAGAAACGTTTGAACGCTTACGGCCGGTGGTAAAAGACAATGAGTCAATCTGATATTACGGAAAGAATAAGTTTTTATACAAAATAAATGACATTGGCCTCAACCAAAGATTACGTTTGATATACGGTATTAAAATCCTACAGGATTAAAAACATTTGGTTGATTTTATAATTTTTGCAAATTATGTCGCAATCACAATGCGATAGCAATATTCAAAAGTCATAGAAAATATTTCAATACATATACGAGTCATACAATAACTGACACCCTGCTCACTTTAAAGAATGGAAATCGATTGCTTTTCAGCCCTGAACGTTAAGTACTAAAGTGGCAGTAGACGACGACCTGTACGTACCAATAGTTGTTCACCGATAGTTTTCCAATCGATTTCTTGTCCGTGTTTATTCACTGATATGGAGGAATACACATGCGCGTTCGTATTTGAAAATAGAACTGCCTCATCTTTCATAGTTTGAATTCGCTGCACCACTAACTATCACAAAGAACGGTATACTGATTGATACAAAATATTTCGTGTAGAAATGCGAATTCGTTTGTTTATCTTATGTTGATTGTAGAGAAGGTATTAAGATGGGCTTTTATCTTTAATATACGTAATTAATTCAGCAAATATTTTGTGTCTTTAAGTTTAGAAATGAGTGCTTCGTTAGAAGAAGAAATAAGAATATTTTGGGAGTACATAAAGCGGTAAGTGTTGTCAATGCAAACCCTACATATTATTTAAAAAATTGCAAGCTTTTTTGTTTTATTTTTCGTTGGTTACTTTGTAACTTTGTTTGTGATCTGCGGTACTTGTTACTTACATATATGGTTTGTACGAGTATAATTTAACTACCACCAATTGTAATTATTTCATATTTCCTTAGTACCGTTGTACTTTACTTTAAAGAGTTGTGGTACATGTTAGATAATACGTAAAGAATTTCGTAATTATTTTTTAATAATCAAGGCTCAACGTCGGAACTTGCTTGGACCTAACGATTCTTTATTTTTCGTACGGACTTCTATACGGTGGCTTTCTACCATGTCAGACACCCCAATAATCTGTTATCTTATGTCCTGTAAGGGGTCTATAGTAAAAAAAATATCGAGAAATATTTATATAATATTCCAAATATCACGTGAAAGATAGATACCACAGGACAGATACAAAAGAAATAAAAACCTTGAATTTAATTATTCCTTCGCAAAAAGTCGGCTCCAAAATTCTACAAGCAAAATATTTGCGTTATTAGTCGAGCGTTATAAGAAAGCTTTAAAATTTATAGATAAAAGGTGCACATTTTTGAGGCTGCCGTTTGATGACTAAGAGATAAGTTTATGCCTATCTATCTAAGAATTGCAGCGATAGTGCGCGACATTTTTGGTGAGTTTATGTGTTACAAATATTGATATAGGTTATGTTATTCAGATGGATCTTAATGTTAAAGATATGATAGTAATTCCGTCAGAGTATTACGTTTTAACGTCAGAATTATTTTGTTGATATATCAATGAAGATTTGAGATAACAGACAAGGAGTGGTATTATAGTTAGTATGAGAATTATTAACGTTTCCTAGCGTAAAAAATAATGAATACGTTGAATATTTCTTCAAGTTTTAAAGCAGCATATCTATAGCTATCTATCACTTAGTTTTTTGAAAATATTTGTTGAAGAAATCGTGTTACTTAATGACTAGTCTATAATTGTTACCACTATTTCAGAATTCTTGTTTAAGAAATTATTAGTTTAAAATCATTACTATAGTTTTAATATCTATATTAGTAGGTACATTTGTGTTCAAGTGTCCGAATTTCATTAATTCACAACGTGTTAAATAAACCGAAACAAGGAAAGTTATGTATAAAATTGGCATGCATTGAATTTCTACCGTGCACCATTTTACCAAATGCGAGTATATTAATACTTATAAAATATGTTATCACAAATTGTCTCATCTTTGATATGATGTTGACGATATATTATGTGTTGAAGATATATATCGGGTTTGTATATTAGAAAGCAAGTCATATTAATTAAAATCACCTCCTTGAATATTCCAAAAGTATTCAAAGTTTCAAAATTCAATGGAACTTTTGACAATCTTATAACTACAGTAAATTGAACTTGTAACCATCGATGTCCAAGTCTCGGGTCTCACTCAATCAATACAAAGTGAAAAAATATAGGTCATTTCGAATAACACGAGGCTGATCGTCATTGCGTGACTGGAAAATGGAGTCGCTTTCGACTAGTGTATAAATAATGTATCAAGGCATTTATTTGCCCTCGATTTATTGTGCTTTAGTTGTAATTCAAAACAGTACATGATTAATTATTTGTTGCAAATAGCTCATCATTATCATTATTTTTCTTGTTTTCCTATTGGACCCGGATCTGCTTTGCGAATTATAGTGTTACCGTTATAGCCAGCCATGTTGGCCAAACGCAGATTGGCAGATTTCACACATCTTACCAAACATAAGATGCTTAAGTTTACTCACGTTGTTTTTCATTATTATAAAAAAAGAGGGGCGCCCCAGAGTTTCTAAGCCACGAAGCTATCGCTTTGCTTAAATCGTTTGTTAATTTAGACAATTTGTATTGATACATTAATTTAGATGTTGTTAGTAGCATTGATAAGCATTGGATGCACCAATCACATTTGGTGTGTAATATTTATAACAAATTATAATATGAATACCTACTTAATGCAATTCAAGTAAAAATCTTATCTTATCAAAAAATTGTGTTTTATCAGCATCAACAAATATACACATTATCGGTTAAAATTAATGCAACGAAATTTGATAAGTAAATATTTAAATATAGTCATCCTAACTATTATATAAATATAAACGTTATATATATGTACCTAGATGTTTTGATTGGGTGCGTCGATCAGAATATTAAATCTCGTTTTATGGTAAAAAGTTAGTGACATGAAAATGTTGAAAATCGAACCTTATTTAGTAGACTGCAGTAGTTAAAAGTAATTCTAATATTAAAGAAACGTTTATGAAGATATTTAACATGGGTCCTGCTACGGTATACATAATAGAGCATTCCGAAGCTTTGACGAATCTTTTATCATTCGGGTGGCATGTTACGTTGTCCCGTCCATTATTGCAAAACAATTAACTTGAAGATAACTTTAAAACCGTAGCTATACAATTGAGTTTCGTTTTGGGATGCTTCTATAAATAGTTCAAGAGACGTTTGAAATGTCATCAGTTCCCTAAAGTATTCGAAACAGTGCAGAGAGAAAGACTTTAAGGTATGTCTAACTTTTTTTTCTAACGTTAGTCGTGTAATCAAAATATTAATACTAAATTATTTTTTCAGATGTTCAAAATTGTAGGTATACTATTTGTTATAAGTGTAGGGTTAGCCGCAGAGGTTCCATCATCGAATGGCTTATTAGAAAAACTTTCAACGCTGAAGCCTGACATAGGCAGCGAAAGTATTCCAAGCCATGCAATTTATAAAATGCAAAGTGATACCAAACTTCATCACCCGGTATATAGACTAGAAGAACATAAGAATAAAGGAAGAGCCAGAATTGAGCCGGTGAAGCCCGTGGGACCTGTGGTCAGACACGATATGTTGGCGGATGATCCTACGCCTTCGGTAGAAAGTGAGAGAAACGTAAGTAAATTGAATAATGATTTATAATATCTTCATATGATACAACTTGACAAAATAAATGAAAGCACAGAAAATAATTTTCACATCTGTTTGCGTATTCGTTTTATTTAAATTAATATAATATAAAGATGAGATTTGCTTAAAAACTGTAGTTTATTTACATGCTGTCATTTTGTCTCTTTCCAGGAGAATTTAGCTGCTTCAAACCACGGCTATGCCAACCCAGTGGAAGTAGCATATCCTGATATACCATACGCACCTGGTTATGGATACAGTCCTGATTATGATGCTAATAGGTAAATGTTTTGTTAATATAAATATAAAATCTCTTTATGCTTTTTATACACTTCAGAAATTTTCATTACATGTCAAATGTTACCTTTCCTTGCACCACATTTTATTATTTATAAAAACGCAACACTAGTGTAAAGTCAAAAGTTCTGCAATTGATTGTTCTATGTCTCTATCTTTTAAAGTTAATTCTTGCAATTCATTGGTATTGTTATATTTAATTCGTATTAATAACTATCAATTATATAATTATCAGTAAAAATAACTATTCCTATCACCTTAATTTCAGCTATGAACTCTACAGGAATAACCCTAATGATTATCTCATGGAACCTCCTACTTCTACCTTGGGGCTTCTCTGGAGTCAAGTTCCTGATTCGCGGGTAACTATCAATATCTATACTTTTTAACAAATTTTCTCTTTTGTTTTTAATGTTTTTACTTCTATGCCCTCCATTCATTTTTGGGTTTAGTATAAGCTGTATAATTTTATTATTACTTTTCAGCAAATCGCCAGCTACGTAGGCAGTACTTTTATTTGGGTTATGAACAGTATGTTCGTGCTTATCGTGGGCTCAGCGATTACCGTTGGTATTTGTTCGTACACCAATCTCTGTTCTATTACATTCAATGGCGTCGGACCGATTCATGAAGAAATGAGATCCCTTATAACTCCCGAGAGATTGGAAAAGATTGGTCACGCTGCAAACTTTGTAAAGACAGCTATTGATAAATATCAGAAGATTCAAAAGGTTACCGATATTGCAAATATGAGAAGACGGCGGGCTATATTTAAATAAAGTTTTCTCAAAATTTAAAATATCATAATTTGCGAAACGATTCGTAATAATTAAATAATTCTGTCAAATTGTATTGAATATTTTATATATGTTTTAGATTATTGAAATGCTTTTATTTCTTGGTAATAAATCGAAAATTAAATGAAATAAAATTAATTACTTTATTCTTAAACATTTATTTAATTTTATCATAATGTTAAGGTTTCATTAATATTTGTCAATTCTTACAACAACAATAACAACAACATACCATCATGCCAGGTCCCGATCGGGGTAGGCAGAAGAGTGCCAAATATTTCTGCCCTTACAAACTTGACGTGTTTCGTCTACATTCATCACTCTCTTTATGCATACACGCCGGTTTCGGAGGCTCTTGACTCTCCCATCAGCCAATATCTGACCTATTTGATCGAGATAGGCGAGTCTTGGCCTCTCTAGACACCTACGTCCATCAACACTCGCATTGTATATCTGTTTTGTCATTCTTTCATCATTCATTCTTTCTAAATGCCCGAACCAACGGAGCATTCCCTTCGT
>DWQQ01000628.1:0-10852 GCA_018244775.1 Oxynetra roscius flavomaculata
CCCCGCTAGGGACCTGGCGTGACGGTTATTTATTTATTTATTTTTATTTATTTTAGACAGAGGTATCCATGACAACGAGATAATAAACAAAACATTTATTGTAGACCCAGCCGGTACCTCCTAACCACGGGAAAGTATTTGTGTCGGTGTAACTTCAACTTCGCTAATACATCTCCCAATATAATATAATTATAAAGTTAACAACATGATCAGTAAAAATGAGGAATATCCCAATTCAATGCTGTAACTTTTATTTACAAACATTACACAGAACGTTTTGAAGCATACAATTTATCGAGCCATAAATTTCGAGTATCGAATAACCAATTATAGGACTGATGATCTTTTTTGAATAGGAAGCTCTCTCAATTAAACAGCGCCACGGTTTCAGCAAGATCGAGAACCATTCATTCGGTGAAAATTAAAAGATAAAACTCTGGCATGAGCGATACGTTAAAACCTAATTGCTTTTCGTTTGAAGCTCTTTTACGGACAATTTTCGGTTTCAAGCTCTTTACGGAGAATTCTCCTTGGTTTTTAAAAGATGCCTTTGAGAATTTTTGTTACAATTGTATTATTTATAGATAGTTTGCGTCTTTGACTTTACTTTGTGATTTTTCCTGTGATCTTAACCCACTTAACTCACTATGTTTCAATTCATAGGCGTATAAGTTTCGTTAACTTCGCATTTATATGACAGGACTTGATATTACTTTTTTGTATATTCATGTGACATAATAAGTTATATTACCACTTTATCTGTATTTATTACTTACCTACAGTAACAGCAATTATGTTAAGTTCTAATTAATTTTTATGAGTTACAATGCTAATGTTACTTACCTCAAGAGAAAATTTTGTTGTATTTGAGATTTGTACAAAAGTCCATGGACTGTTAAAAAACATTTATTATCAAGTGATGAACGCTTGTTCTTTATATCATATCCAATCCGGTATATCTCCATGAGTTTACGACTAGAATCAAGCAGAATAATTCCTGACATTCAATATCAGATTGAATAGACGATAATTTAACTCTGCGATAATTGTGATCAAAGCTCGGAGCACCATAATTGCACCTTCCGCGAGTAAGTAGCAAGCGATTCAATCAATTCATTAAGGAGGCCCTTAATTCGGGGCAATGCGGCCATCTTTGCAGAATATAATTAATCTCCGAGATTCCGATAAAGAATTCTAATATTGTAGGTGCCTCAATATCGCTTTATTGCATTCCACCAGGAAATTAAAATATGTGAACACATACAGATATAGATATGTACATATACATATATGATATGCGATCGGTCCATATTACAACAGATTTGTCAATTCTTAGCGACAGTTATTCCGTAAATAATACCAGTGCTTACTGCAGTGCTTACTTAATTTTTTTTAAACATATTTCTCTCTTTATAGATATAACACCGTATCGAACTTTGTACATATATTATGCTTTTTATCTATTCAATTATATGTACTTTAACAGAGTGATAATATAAAAGAGTGATTCGCCTTACACTTTAGATTCTTATGCATGGTCCTCATGGATTGATATGCTTCATAAAACTGTATTCCTTTTAGAAAATTAGAGAATTCTAATTGTAAAATTTATAGCTCATGACCTATTCGTGGCGTAGGTACTGTCACGTAACAGCCTATGACGTCATATTAATAACAATTTCATTAAGCACAACACGTGAAACATGAGTCACATATACATACATAAGATGTAATAAGCCGATGACACGATTATATTGAGCAGCTAGTCGTGTGTAAGAATCAGCGACGGCTGAGTCACAGGCGCCGACCGGTCGCTTCAAGCTTTATCTTTAACTTTAAATACATACTTAGCAGATTGTATGTACCTACTCGTAATTAAAAACGAGGGAAAGAAGAGATAAAGTGAATTATAAAATACATTTTAAGATGCTATAAAAGATTCGTAACGCTTCTTGAGCACAGTTTTAAAATTAAATATTTCTGTAATCATTACTCGTGTTTAAGGCATTATTGAGTACAAAATAAAAACAAAACAACAATATAAACGAATGTGTCACTGATTGAGTCGTTATCGTATTTTTATGGAAGATTTTTGATTGAGGTTTTATAATATATTTTATTTCTTTTAGCCTTCTCTGCTCTGGTTTCTTTTGTCACAGACTATTTGAATTATGTTCAGCCAGTCAGTAATTTACTTTTATACATATCCATATTATATCCGTTTTATACAAAAAACATATTTTATCGCAACTTCATTTGTGCGTCTAATATTTAAACCCTAGATTTTGAGTTGCTAGACTTCGAGTGCTATTTCGAACTTAATATATCAAGGTTTAAAACTCAGATCCTTTTGTAACAGTAAAACAATTTCAAGTTTGTTCCTTAAATTTGACAGTGGGATTCGAGGGATGGGGTATAAGGGATTTCAAATAACATCGGTGTTTATGGGAGGGACATTGAAACTAGTCCAGGCGGCTCCTGGTTTATTGTGCGATACCAAGAGGAGAATTCCTGTACACAGACCGCGTATTGCATACATATGGAGGATCATGACGAACTGCTTTCTCATTTCTCTTTTTATGGATATTGGTTAGACAATGAACGCGTGCCACCACTTCTTTCGTAAATTTCATCATTTATATTTTCATATTCTGTACTGCTTATGGAATATTAACAATGTCATAAGATCTTTCATATTTTAAAAATATTATTGTTATTTCACTATTCGATATTAATGAAGAACAAGAAAGCATGTGAGCAGTATTACAAAAAGGTTATTTTGTTTTTTTTTTAATTCCATCCAGACCGGTTGAGCTATTATTTATATTTATATAAGTAAAATAGAAACTTAAAATTACGTTTAGTCTGTCTATTTTAAAGACACCTATATTATTTACTTACTCCTAAACTTAATATTGATGAAGAAATATGTGAGATTTGTTTTACATCGTTTCCAGGCATCGTTAACTTTGACATACTATTTATATAATATATGTTTAATGAATGTACGATTTTTTAAGTAAAACGAACCAAGCTAAGCTAAAATAAGTAACATCAAAGAAAAGATAAAAAATTATGCAAAATAAATATTAACCTCTGATTAATAATCTTTAGCCGTGTTTATAATTATTTAAATGAAAATACTTTAGTTAACAGACGGCGCCCAACAAAAGATTGAAAGTTTGCTGCAAAATGTCGTTCGGACGCGTGCTGCGACATGTTACAAAGTGCAGTTGAATCGACTACCGAATAAATAAAAGGCATTTGATGCCATGTGCAAAGCATCACTGCAACCCTTTAAAACGTACTAGCTTTTCGACCGCGGTTTTGTTCACGTAAATGATTTCATAACTCAAAAAACTTTTTATTCTTATCTTTATATATTTGTTCAAAGCATATCTTCACATAGATCTGAAGTGGTCAGTGAATCGGTAAGATAAACCAATAATAACTATAAATAACCTATAAATGATATGTGATCTATAAATAAATAAATCAAATAATTTAAAAAAATTACAACGGACAAATATAAAAACACTAGAAGCGGTCACTACTTATTATTCTAGTAGATACACAAATAAAATATGCATTAAAGTAAAGTACTACTGATTTCACATTAACGTTTTCATATCAAAAACAATAACTACATTCCATAAATATAAATCAATAAATCAAATTACATAATATTTTAACGAAATTTATCTCACTCGGCCATAGTCCAGCATAGTTGGTTGAGTTGGGTCGTAAGCCGTAAACTATGAAAATTGTGGAAGCTACTCGTAGTAAGTGAGGTAGACAGTGTGACAGTCAGTTCACGTTGTTTTGCAACAAAATAACAAAGTTAAAAAGATACAAATTGCTCGCGTTAGCCGTGGATTGATACAGTCACATAAATACGTTCTGATTTCAGGCAGCCCGTATCTCTTATTGTGCAGGGAAAGAGAAATACACGAAACATCTGCGCGGCAAACCGTTGTACCGATTGGGTCGTCGAATAAAAAAATTACAAAAAAAATTCATACTTCCAAGTTTTTTTACTTCAAATGTACATAACGAACAAAACATGCTTTTGTTTCATATAACTTATGTTAATAAGTTTAAAATAATAAATTGTATTAATATTTCAATAGCCACATACATACACGCGATATTAATACGCATAAAAAAATATTAAGCAGTTTTGCTGTTTTACAAAATAGTCTTATTCATGTCTCACATTGAGAATGTTAAAAAATGTATTTGTTATATTGGCGCACTGATTTAGTTACTATTTAACGTTGACTTTAGATCCGTACTGGCATTACCGCAGTAAATGGATGTAAGATGTAATCTCATCAGCATAAAGAGGAAGCCTGAACAGCATTCGTTGTGCAACTGGAGGTTATATAATGAGCTACTGCAACACGGACTAAAGGGATTATTAAGACCTGTCATAATATTTTGAGGTTAAACCAGTGTTATTATGAGATTTAAAGATTAAATATTTTAAGATTCAACCATTGTTTGTTAAACCAGTAGCTAACAAGAACAGTTCAATGGGAGCCTTTGGAACACGCAAATGCTTTTTAAGTTTAAACTCAAATATAAAAGTTTTATTTCATTACAAATATGCTTTATAACCATACATCATAAAGTGTCTATATATTGTAATTTGAATATATATACTATCCACTTCGTCATATCTACGTTTGTCAAAGGTACGTGAGAAGTGAAGCGAGAAATAAAAATTCGTTGGAATAAATTTACGGCGCTCTTTTTAATAAAGTGTCAATCGTAGACTACAAAGTATTCTCATAAGAAACGAACCCGCTATATGAACTAAACAAATCCAAGCGTCTTCCATATTACTTTATTTGAATATTCTTTCGTTTGTTTATCGAATAAAGCAAAGCTTATTGGTAGTTCATTTTTCTATATATCAAAATAAACATGCATTCTAAGTAGTGCCTCCTTTACCTTATAAGTTGGCCCTTAAAGTTTACTTTGTAGTACTTATACTATTTTTATACAATTACACCCATAGAGTACATGGGTGCTTCGAATTGGATATTTGATTATTTTTGAAAATAAAAATAGTTTTATACTATCATAGATTTAAACTTTGAAAATAGTCATTTTGGTATTTGGAAGCAGAGGCAGCAAAAACTATTTTCAAACATAATTATTTTCATACAATTTCTTATTTTAAAGTGTGATAATATTGTACATTAAAGTTAATTGACGATAAAAAATCGGTTGTAATTTTACTTGAGGGTAACCCATAATGTGCTTAGCACCAGTTACTCCTCGCAATTACAAACGGTATAAAGCAGATGCCAACGTCACAATGCAATGTTGCCTCCAATTAGGTACCTATCAGAAGTTGTAAGGCCACCAAAATCACCAGCGACAAAGTTTAGATTTTTATGAAAGAATAGTAGTTAATTCAACGTGCCCTACAAAGCAAAGAAACGCTCGATCACATTATTAGTAGACATCGTCCATCCAAGTGGTAGATTCTCATACATATTAACAATGTTTATCTTTATATATTATTCGCGATTAACAACACTACATGGGGATGAAATCGGAAATTTGAGAGGGTTAAACAGTCTTAGTGTAGCGATTTTGTATTTCTATTTTCAGTTGATGTTCATAATGTATCTTTATTTTATTTTTTACATTTAATAGTTTCGATATACTTTTTCAATAAGGCATTTGTGTCTTGAGTTTCTCGCTCCGGTACTGGAAAGGAAGCCCCGCCCCGCCGCCCCGACCTCACAGCCCGCCGTTCAATTGTCAATCGCTTAGGTGACGAATAGCGATATAAAAATGGTACTTTCTCGAAACTTCGTCGCGATAAGAAATTGACGATACATTTTTCAAAATGTTAACTCTGTCAATGTACACTACAGAGAGTTCAGCGTTCATTTCCAGCCTCACGTGGATCCCGTAGATGATGTAAATAAATGAATTTCTAATAATATCTATCTGGATGTTCTGGACTTGTACTTTGTGCGTGGTTATGACACCCATGAAACGGGGTGTCGTAGTATGTTGTAGTCGACCTTTGAAGTGCGAAGCATAAGGTATTTATCATTGAACACTTGGACGTGGCGGTAGTGAATTAATATTAGCGCGGATGCCGTCTCACGTTATGCAAATGAGGGGCTTATTCAAATATTTATTACTCCCCTAGTGTTGTACTAGCTAAAGGACAGGATGCTCAATTGTGTAAGCCAATTAATTACCCTACCGAAACAAGGACACCTTCAGATAGATCCGCGACTTACTTTCGGACAAGAAGTGCATTATTATTTAATGCCGTTCAGTAACACCTTGGGAGTGCTAATTTAATATGATAGTATAGTATTTAGCTGCAATCTACTTACGTCTCACGAAATCCTCCAAGCCTCCCACACGGCCTAATTGCGATAGATCCATATCTTGCAACGAAACAAAATGTACTATACATTTATCATCTATACCATATGACTATTTCTAAGGAGTAAGATGGTCATGGTATACATATATAAGCCATATGTACGTGGCTGCAGTATTTTGGAACAGATCTGTATAATGATTCGTTCTTAAGCGATACGTAAGCTTTCGGCGTCCGACCCACGGTAATAATAATACATTCTCTAGTTTTTAAAACCATGTCGTAATATTAGACGCGCGATAAGTGAGTAATTTAAGACTCACTAACATATTACAACGTATATTAGCGTTCAGTGCACTCTAGGGACTTGGCGTGACAGTATTATTAAAATTATTACTATACGTTAGGTATAATAATAATTTTAATAACATGAATTAATAACTCTAATATGTAACTTAAAATAGGTGCCCAGCAGCGTCTTGCATTCTTGCATTGTAGAAAATATGGGACTACATTATGGTCCTGGAATGTTTCTACAATGTAATAACTACAATTTGAATCTCATAATTATCATTGTGTATCCCTAGCCTTTACTTACAAAATTTGTTACCTTATGAATCATTGAACCTTCCTTTAAACGCACTTTACTCTTAATCATTACCCATTAACATGTTATTTCAAAATCATCGTTGTATATATCTGACTCCCTTGAATACTCATTTAATTTCTACTGTGACATTGTCCTTTGACAAGCATTCAATAAAAAATGTTAACACGCATCTCCTCTTCTATCATATAAATGTTTAACTGAATACATTTCACTATTATTTAACTAGTTATAACAAAAATAGTTAATCAACCCGTAAATAGAAGCGAGCTTAGAATTATAGTCGAGTTATACAGGAATGCTCGTCAGTCATTATACGTCTGGAGTATTACAAGAAAAACGTTTTAAATACATTTCCGCTAACATTAACGCTATTTTAAATTACATTTCCAATGAAATTTCATGTTTCCATTGTATCTTTTACAGAAAGTTTTATTTCATCGTTCTTGGTACACCTTTTTAGTTGTTCGTAGAATGAAAAATAAATAAACATTGCGTAAGTTTCGTTCAAATGCTCTTATAATCAAGGGCTTCATGAGACTATCTTTTGCAAATGTTAGAAAAGACATCAATTCTATATATTATTTTAATGTTAGCATAAATCTTGGTTATATATATTTAATGTAACTATTGTTTATTATATAACACTTATTTTTTGTAAGATATTATAATAATTAAGTATTCACAAGGAAAGTTTCTGGTTATACTTATAATATAGAATTTAGTTTTATTCTGCATTTAAATTAAGTAATTATGGAATAACATACAGCTCTTTTAAAATAATAAGTGAACAAAACAGGGATTAATAATAGTGAAGCGATTATAACAATACCTGTGTATGTAACTACCAAATTAAGCAATGTAATGATACAAAATGGTTTCAGTAGAAAAATGAATATTACAAAGCATGCAGGTATATAATATTACCATTAGATTTAACAATTGCATTCAATATTTTAAGCTACATACTATTTTTTGTCAAATATTGATTACGAATGAAACAATTCCATCTGAAATCATAACCATATATTTTACTAAATTAAATATTTCTTATATATATAAACATACAATCAATACTTTCTACAAAAAACGCAAGGCATAAATTAAAATACATATGTACACCAAGGTAAATAAAATAAATTGTAATTTTTATGAACATACTCGTTATTATTGCAAATAAAAATGTAAAAGTTATTGTTGTATTTATGATGTTGTACAAATGAACACATACTACATTCTACACTATAAAATTATGTAACTGCGTGAAAACGTCCAGAGATCTTATTATTACTATTATGAAAATTTATTCGCTGTATATTTATAGCAATTTATTTGTTTTTGCTATATATTAACGTTTAATTGTTACAAGACTTGCAAAGTTCTAAGTGGCTTGCACGATTGGACACATAGTTCACGTTTCACTTTTGTCATTGAGAGAAAAGCAATTCTAGAAAGTTCCGTCGTTTTAATTAAAACTTCCAGTCTGTTCGGCAACGAGTCTCGTTTATTTTTACGAGCGAAGGAATAATTCGATCCGTGACATGTACACATGTGCGTAATGAAATTAGGTGGTGGCATAAATACACGACATTAGGTCAATCCGTTACAGTAAAGCAAAATTAAAGTAACCTTAATAAAATAAGCAACACGCCATACGGACAAACCACCGATTTAATTTGTTGTCTCAATGTCCCTTTTCATATTAAATTACAAGTATTGAGATCCAAGTTGGCTCGTTATAAGGCCACTGGTTCAACTCCCACTCCCTTTTAGGCGTAAAATTATATTTACAATTCCATTGTTGGCACTTTCCAAACACGCTTTACTGCGTGTAAAGGATAATAATTATTGGTGCGAGTACGATGACAGTGGCAGAGCGTTGTGTGGGGTTAATGAGGCGTGTATATTTAACCCACATTTTCTGGACTACAAAGTGCGATTGTTAGAATTCTGAGTGTACATTGGAAACTCCTATATATAAAGCCAATAATGAACCAAAATGTTGTTATCCATTTTAAATCGTTGCCTCATAAGGGCTACGCTATAAGTTAAAATTCCAAGGATGCTAAATGACCCCTCGCTTGCGAAAATTTTGAAGATCTTGTCACTGTATAAATTTAAACAAATGCATTTGTGTCATGTATCGTATTAAATATCGTGGCCTTGATCGATTTTATTTTATACTGTTTCCTTCAATACACTTTTCTAAGTCTTGTGAACATCATGAAACTATGCTAATGTTCAAACGAGTAACCGCACTTTATGTAGTTTAGCTAGAACCAGCCATCTAAAACCATTTTCAAAGACATGCAGTTTTATCCAGTTTATACGTAAAATCCAATTTGCTTGTAACCAACATTCAATCCCTATTTCCTGTATGATGTAACGATATTTTAAATTTAGTTTTCGAATACCTGATGCAACGTGTTCGTCACTCAACAGTTTCGTTTCAGTCGTCAAATGTTTTGTTACTATCAAACGACTCACATCTGCTAACAATTTGAATTTACGAACTGAACACGCTGTAAATTGTGCAAGTAACAACTATGATATTCCACTGCGACGCTCCATGTGATATTGTGAAATCATAAGCGAAACGTAAATATCAAAGAGGTCAGTTCTTCGCATAGTCAGTAGTTTTCTTTGCCGTTTAAGCTTAAGCTGTTCCGACTTTGTAGTAAAAAATATACGCTCGGAGGAAAGGATATGACTAAGACCGATATCAAAAAAATCTGGTTCCCTTTGAGATTGGACACAGATGCCTGGGGGTCACCCAAACTTTCTTATTATTGCCCCTGTATTTTTATTGTCGTAAAAGTGCTTAATAACTTTTTATGTATTTTCGGTGCTTTTTACGTTTGCTATTTTTAAATTTTAAAAAATCTTTATTTATATGTCTACATATGGGGGGTCACATAATTACAACAGCGATATAAGCAGGTTCAAAATGGAATATTAATTGTTAACGAGCTATAAATCCTTTTTAGGGATTTCTTTGTTTATGCATTAAGGCGTTCGTTGCGCTCAGAATATCTCTGCAAGATCTATGTATATTATAAAAACTCAAAAGCTGAGAATTATACTTCTTAATATAAAAAGATATATTATGAACGGTTATATTAGTAGTTTAGCGCATACGTTGCAAAGGGACATAATGCAGACATGATTCAGAATTATTAGAGATTTTTTTAAGAGTAGGTTATACTGTTATGCTATGCGCTATGCGAATAAAAAAGACATTGATTATACCAATTAGTAAGTATGCGAAAGTGCAACTTGGATTAGTAAAATCTCAGGAGAATATTAAGAAGTTCTCGAGATATTGGCCTTCGTCACACGACTACAGGGTCTGTGGATACGTTTATTTGAAATAACAGCTGCAGACCATTAAAACTGACGACGCCTACTATTAGCATAAGCTCGTAAACGCTTCATGACGTCAGTATAGCGTCAAACAAAGTAGGACGTCTACTAATGTAAAGACTTTGTCGTCATATTTTATACATATCACGTACAAGAACCCTTCATATCCTTCGTATATCCCATTACGATTTGATTAATTTATTATCGCTTAGATTCAATTGTATCTATATACGTATAATATACATATAAATAATCATTTTAGTGTTTGATAATTTAGTATTTAGCTATGCATAATATTTGGATTCGTGTTAATTTTAATGTACTTTGATAACGTAAGTAATAAATTGATAACATTGTGGTCGTCTCTAATTGAAATTACAAATTGATTAAGAATTATATTATTAAAATTTCTTGTCAATTTGTAATTTTGTAGGTGACTCTAATTAAATAAATTAATTAAAAATAATTCATAAATAATAATGTCGTATTCGTACATTCCTTGAAATGGATCGATCACATAT
>DWQQ01000629.1:0-10849 GCA_018244775.1 Oxynetra roscius flavomaculata
CTTCTTGCCGGCTTTGTCTCTGTCACGAGTTCGGCTGTGGCCGTCGGTGATTTAGCTACAGAAATTTTTATAATTGAATAAGCATCGTTCGGTCGGCTCTGTTCACCCTGTCTATATTAACATTGTAGAAATTGCTAGCCCATTGTCTTTATGCGCAATAAAGTACCGGTATTATTTTCGATAATTTTTCTTATTCATTTTCTGCTTGCTAGTTATTATATACTTTTTGTTTTAAATTGTTCAATAGCGAATATGGAATAGTAGCAGATGGGCCAACTTCTCCATACCACAAGATACTGAACTGATGTAGCAATCCAAAGATCTTGGCGTCGGACACAAAGGCACGCCGTTTATGTAAGACCCGTGTTGAAGTACAGTTAAGTGTTTTGGCACTTAGTATAGGTGCGTGCATTCAAAGTGATTTATTTCGTTTGTTTATTTTCAATTATAAGGCAATTAATGGTAAAGTAAGAATATCTAGCCAAGGTATGCGGTATGGTAAATGCAGATTAATTAACCTTTTTTTTTGAGAAAATCGCACAATATCTCGAACATTGCTTGATTTCATATTCATGTTTAATATTTAAAATTAAATTAAATACCGTAATTAGAATCTCAGCACTAAATATATACTGACTGATCCCAGAAGCTTTGTCGGCTTATCCATTATACATTATATAAAATTGCTGAGTCTGCGCTTTAAGACTCTGTAGAAGCAAAATGTGTTTTATTCTCCATTGTTTGGAACGTCCTAAGATTTATTGTAAGCGGTAAAAGTCTTTTTAGTTATTTAAATTGTCCGTACTTTCCATATACTTAGTAAGCTTCGCGATAATATCATTCCGAGTCGTTAAGTTCCCACTGATGGGTAAGGAGCACCACCCTGCGTGAGGTGGACGCGTGGAAGTTTTTGTACCCGAGCTCCATTTCATCAATGTATATACAATGTAGATTATAAGCGATTTGTCGGTTTATAAGTTTTTAAATTGTCCTGAAAGGCCTATGATTCTTAGCATTTGCATTTTTTATTCAAATGTGTTTTTTACCCTCTAGTTTAGATTAGGCATGGAATTTACGTAGTTTAAGATTATTTTTCATGATATAAATCAAGTATTTTTATGTATCCAATAACTGTACAGAAATTATTAAAAATTGCTTATTATGAATATTTTCTTCTACAGGAAGAATTTTCTTCTAAGAATTCCGTTGAAAATAAAATGTACTTTTATTGTAAAAGGCGGATAAGATAGATTTATTTTTTTGGAAAAATATTTCCATTTTTTTACATTAGAATATGGCTACATTAATTTCATCAAATTTGATTTAAAAAAAATACTCGAAAACGTCTCTGATTGTAGTCCGTTTTTTCACATTTGTAATGTTAGTATGGTTAACAGTATATGGAACAAGGTCTAGTAAACAACTAAATAACGATGATATATTTAATTCTGTACGGTATGAAGACCTTTTATCACGGCGCCGATGTTGTCATATGGACTGTTACTTCAGTGGCGCGAAATCTACAAACAGGCTAACTGTGTTTTATCTGTCCATGTCCCTATACGAATATCGAAGATTATCAAAAAACTCTTTTGACAATCTTATTCGTAATCACTATTTAACATCATCGATAGTTATTTAATAATTTTTAAAACATCATATTCACTATATCTAGAATAATAGCATGTATAAAATTAGTGCTATAAGGCAGTTATAATTTAAGTGTACAGTTAGGAGCGAGGTCCGAGGGTATTATAATATTTGGATTGGATCTCGATAATATCCAGTTTGTAATCGTTCCTCGATAGCGCGTCAGTCGATTATATTGTTTAAGGTGAACGGGGGTTGCGTGGTTAACGACGTGCCGGTTCTGTCGCAATTATCCCCTGTTGTGCTGTAACGTGGATAATAATCAGTTTGTTTATAATCGTCAAGTGTAAAAAGAGTGGGAGTTTTTTTTTTTAATTTTTAACAACATAAGTATAATAGTCATTTATTTTTTTGCGGTTAGAGTGGCAAACGGGCATGCCTCCCATATACATCTGCCAACGAGCTTGAACCGGACTATTTGTCCTATTCTTGGCCGGGCACAAGTGTTGCCACTCTCGAGGACTAAGATGGTCGCTTCTAACATACATGTGGACTAGAAACCACAACCTTCAAACCGAAAACTAGATTGCTATAATAAGAACTGCTTCACGGCAGAAATATGTGTAGTGGTGGTACTTCCCCGGGCGAAACATATACAGGTCCCACCACTTACCCATACAGGGTCTACCACCTATCATTTCTTGTGCTTATCACTCAAATATTTGTCTGCTTGTGCGTATCACTCAGGTATTTGTCTCGGGTGGGAATCGAACCGACGAACTGGCTTGCCAGTCGGTTTCACTAACTACTGCATCAACGGGCCGGTATACACGCCATTTAATTACTTTTACCATATTCGTCGCATCCACAATATTAATTTAATTATATCGTCGCAATACAAAATATAATTACACGAAATTCGTCAAGTGCCAGGTGCAACGATGTCCCCGAGTATATCATTTGCGATCATATAAATATCTCCGAGTTCATATATACAGTTATTTGGTTTGTATACAATTTTAATGGTATGTAAGTAATGAGTTTGTGTTTTCACGTGGACATTTATAAATAACAAGGGTATTCTCACACCTGGGCTTACATTTCGATGATGACCATAAAATATAAAAGATACTACTTGAGTTTTTAATCTCGCTTTTAATAGGATTGTATGCTTTAAATTTTTTTTTATACGTAAGACATACGATCGATATTTATTTAAGTTTAATTGCTTTAGGATTATTTAAAGGTTAAAACGAAATAACGTAAGACTAAATCTTCTTAAGTTTTAAATTTATTTAAAGTTGATCTTTTCTGTGACGGAAATTCTTATAGGTGTGATTAATATCCTCTAGGACTGTAATGGACCGATTCCAGTCCTATTGTTTCATTCATGCCAATAGCTTTACAGCACTGCGATCTCGCGATCGACGCCCTGTCGCGATCGCAGATTGCAAACAATCTGTGTGGACTTGTTTGTTTGTGTACTTGAATAAGTGACCGCCAATGGAATTTACATTTATCATAAATAATGGCTTGAATATTGGAGCCTTTATTTAATTGTCGAAGAAAGGAAATTGATGTTTCCCGTTCTTATATTGGTCATTTGCATCAAATTTGTATGCATGCACGGCCATGTAAAGCAAATCTGAATAAAAAGTTTGATTTGAGAGATCCTTCTCCACTGAGCGATGGTAGCGATGGGTGGGAGCTCATGGAGAACTTCGGATAGCTTCCAAACTGGTCCGGTTTTGCGGAAAAACATAAATACATAAATTAATATCACATCAAAACATCTAATAGTAAAAAAATAATGTGAATCATGGATTTCAGATAAAAACTCTTTATATTTATGTGCGATGTATGAGTTTTTTTTATAAAAGGAAATTTTAATAATTCTAAAGCAAATGCCCTAACAATAAAATGGAGAAATGGTCACTTTGATTTTAGGTCCAGGAGAATGCAATAAAAAAAATTAATTGACAGCTCTTTTTAATGGATACGCTTTGTTCACCTTTGTTCGAAGTCCTAAAATGAACACTGGGTTTCACTATTTCTATAGTTATAGTTCATAAGTGGACTTCTCCAAAGGATTCTTCGTTCAAATTTCTGATTAATTATATAATTTTTCTGCTGAAGTCATGGCGATCTTTAATGGGATATCATGACTTATATGGATGATGAAGAATCACAGTTTGCCACTTACTATGCAATTTCCATACTTTTAGAGCGAATCATACTAAACGGCTAATTTTAATTTTTTTTATCGCTTTGTAACAACTAATTGCGTATTTAATATGTTGATAATAGTCAACAGGTGCATAGATTACAATTACAAATTATAGATGCTACTGCTGATGTCGGCTGATAACAAACACATATCAGCTGATCGTTATCCGCCGTGACAGATAAATTAGCGACATGAAACGTCACCTTAAAGTTTTTTTTTCTTATTCAAAAGCCGCCTGTGTTAAATACGTTTAAAATAATGCTTCGTTATCAGAGATGAAAATTAAGAATTTAATTGGAATGCTTGTATACGGCTATTGTTAGATGGGCCTAGGTTAAATCTAAAATCTGACAATCACTTCCATGAGCGTTTCCGGTGTTCGGATCGTGCGTTAAGCAGTCAGGTGAGGTTGTTTTCGTTAGATAATAATCGTTATATCTTCTTGAAGGCCTTGAAGGCGTCCTAAATATATCCGTTAGGCGAATCGGCCTCTTATCCGTATGACCGCGAATTTGCATTGGAGTGGCATGGTGGAGTAGACTCCTGACCTTCCACAGTTGCGAAGGAGATTAGTGCTCAGCACTAGGCCGTAAGAAGAGTTGTAGCTAACTTCCATTCTTAAAATATGGGCTTAAAATACCTCAACTGCTCACTTGTTCAATACGAATTACTTGTCCTACTTCTACCACTGTATATTTTATGCGTATATATCGAAGTTATGTGAAACTTAGCAACAAGTACACTTGACTGGTACCTATTACAAAGCCTTACAAAGTCTCTGCGCCCCGGACACGTGCGCAGCGCCTACGCGTGCTCCGGCAAGAACACTTTCGATCGACCGCGCTCCGACCGAAGGTTACCAGTTTCTAAGCTCTATGATATACATAAATGTCAGAAATGATCATCCGCGGCATCCGTATTATTGACTTGTTTGACTTATTAAAGTTATATTTATAATTCAATAAGTATATCAAAATATCTGTAAATATACATAAATGTATGCATGAAGAGAGTGATGAATGTAGACGAAGCACGACAGTTTTGTAAGGACTAAAATGTTTAGCACTTGGTGCTTTCTGCCTACCCCGATTGGAACCTGGCGTGATGGTATGTTACATCTATAAATGTTGTATGTATGTATAGTGTATCAGCCGTCTAGGTATTGTAGCGCAGGCCCAATCTAGTTCGGGATCAGGTGGCCGTGTGTGCAGATGTCCCACTTATTTACAGAGACAAATATGCATCTGTTAAAATCGCTTACCCATCAATATAATAAAATTCTAATAGGTATAACCGTCGACAGTTTTTCCATGGGAGAAATTGTTTTCATTGACATTGTTTATCTCTATTGGAAATGGATGGATGGATGCTTTTAATCAAATTTTCATCTCGAACGACTAGTGCTGTCCAATACTCGTAATTCCCTTTTTTTCCCTACTCGCAGTGACGAAGACACTTAATCGCCCATGTTTCGACCGAAGGTTGCCAATTGTTCGTTTCGTAGTTTCTAACTGCACCATGACCTTTTTTGTTTTTATTGTAAGTTCGATCTATCTATTTGTTTATTTATTCATAAACGTTTTGACTATATCAAAGTTTCACAAGCGGCAGCCTTAATTAGGAGCATTATCTACTAATGAACTCGGCGTGATGGTGAAAATATTCAGTAGGGTGGCACTTTTAATATTTTAGGGCGGTATTCTTAAAATTACGTCTTAAAAGAACAGGGTTTCCGTGCATAAATATTATATGTGTTATCGATAGGTCTATAATTATCTGTAATTATATAAATAAATAAAAACGGTACAATCTTAAAAAATATAGTTCTATGTATAATTATACCCGATGATGCTTACATATGTATATATTGATTGTAATAACGTGGAATAATGTAAGACATTAGTCATCTATATGTAGTGTCTAATAAGAGGTAAAGCGTTTCGACTGGTCACACGAACCTGTTCTTGGAGTATACTTACAGAACTATTGAAATCTATTCACGCTCATGTCTACTATATTGATATGTAACTACGTTATAAAATATTGTCGATGACCGATCGAGCGGTAAGCGACAAGTTTGAAACAATTCCTCCGCTGTGACGAGTCCTTACGACAGAAAATCACATTTTCATAATAATTCGTTTATTGTTAACGACGTTTTTACTTCCCTTAATGTCTCTCTCCTTAGCGCGGGTGAAAAAAAATAATAATTTAAATCCCATCATGTTATCGTTAACCTCCTCTGTTTACAGACTGAACGGCAAGGATGTATCTTTTTTCTTCTAGATACTTTTAATAATTATACGCTGTGCTGGGTTTCTGTACGCGAATTTGGAAACAAACTTTAAAATAACAATATTCATATTTGTTGTTCATATGTATTTCATTGAAGACTCCATTTGCTCTATATTAGATACGTGTATAAAGGCTTTTAAAAATGGAATAACGACCAAAGGCTTTTAAAGTTAATAGAATTACAAATTGTTCATCTATTACAAACAATTGTATTAATGATAAAGCTGAAAGGAGTTTACGTAGGTTTTAAAAGAAATAAATAAGTAAGCAGCGGAAGGTATTTTTTGCTCCAATGGGATACAACGCGCAGTGAGCATAGGACACCGTGCGAGATCAAATTAATTGCGAAAGTTAACGGGGCATCATTAAATTAATTTTATTTGAGTCTGGACTGCGCCGACCCGCCGTTGACCGGGCAAAGGCACGACACGACGTACAACGACACCGCTTAAACGTCCGAAACTCGATTGTCCGTTATCGTTTTCTTTTATCGGTTACGAAAGCGACGCTCTTTCGTCGGTCTTACGAAAAAAACATATCGTTTCGGCCGTTTAACCAGATAGAAGTGCAGTTTTCTTTAATAGAAAATATATTATATAAACACTCGCACTCGCTCGCTTCATTCGTTCGCTCTTATCCTGATGCATCATTAAAGAAAAGAAAGTACTACATAATTATGTATCTGTCACGTATAATTTGTTACTGGTTCGTATAATAAATAAAAAACCGAGTCATGGTCATAATGTAACTCACATTGCCTAGATAACTGCACCTGCATCTTCCTCTTTAGTTTCTCCTTGAGCGTCAACGTTTCCCTCGATAATCCCTGAAAATTATTGAAAATTAACATTCGATTATGATTGATAAACCTTCCCTTTATTAAGTGCAGCTTGTGAGGTATGTATAATAAATTATGTTAATTGAGTACTGCCCGGAGTGACATCACCATCTAATAGGAATAATTTTATGTAACACGTAATCTAACAATTGTCATTGCCATACAATTATTTGTAATTGATAAGGTATATTCATTATCTATATACATTCATGTTTTACTTCTTATTGTCATCATAACCACAAAAGGATATAGGTATACAATAGGATCAACAAAAGAAAGGATATACAATTACAGTAATGAAACTTCAAAATATGTATTTGTAAAATTATTGTTCGATTATTTTTAATGTGTTCAGATTTAGGTTCAAATCAAAATAAGAATTATTTCATAATAAATAAAACAAAAGCTAAAATTGATTCGTGTTATTCCGCACGCGCCCAGTTCATTATTTTTATGCAATATCGTCGATCATAAATATATGTTAAATAACTAGCATCATAATATATTATATGTCTAAATAATGTTTTCATTGAAGTAAGAAGACTTTGTTTAATTATATATGAAAATTATCCACGATCACAAAAATTTTTTTATACTTAAAATATTGTTCACATACATGTTTGTAAATTACATTTTACCCGTAAACTTGTCGATGTCGTTCCGCACAGCATAATGAAGGAAAATTACATGACAGAATGACTTACGAAAGTAATACTTTGATATATTTTTTATTATCGTACGAATGAGTTACTATTTTCAATTATACGTATTTTGAGAAGTTAATCCCATGTGCTAGCGAGATCCAACAGAAAAAATAAGCTATTTGTTTACTTTCAATATAAAGTGATTGAAATATATATGTGTATATTAAAATATATACACATAAAATTATATACATATAAAACTTTGAACCGTTTAAAAGTGATTGCAATATTTCTAAAATCCTAAATCCTACTATGAAAAACTATTATTTTTTGTTTGGGACTGTTCATTAAGGATTAATGACATTAAATCCTGCAGATGAAAAGACAAAAATAATGCATGAGAAATAAATATACATATTATTGCAGTGCAAAGAAAAACAATGGAAATATAAATGACTTCATTCATTTTCCGGTGCTCGGCCACAACACACATTGGGCTTGGTACTGTTGCTATTGGTAACTGGTATTCATAAATGCTTAAAGAAATATGAAATAAAAAAATACGACATTTATCACATGTCTTCCATATTCTTGTAACGTAAAAAAATTGTGACATACAAAAAAGGAAATTAAATTCTTTTGAAATGTATGGACAAGGTAAAGCTTAACCAATAGTATGTAGGTGGGGCAACATTTTCGAGGCGAAATGTTTGTTCTCTTCCCAAGTCTACTTGGTAACTAAGTGCTAAAGCATACAAATGTAAAAACAAATGATTCTTACTGACTTTGGAGCTCGGTCCAGATAATCGTAAATTATTCTGGTTGGAGATGCCCACCGCCGATCTGAAATTGGAGAGATAACGTAAAGAATGCTAGTCTAAAAATGTGTTTTCATCGTGCCTATGAACGTATATCACAAATGTAGATTTACATACAAATAAACGTGACATAAAATTGCACCGAGACAGAGTCAATGTACAGTATTAAACCCTTCAGGTTGGTTAGAACAAATTGTGTATGGGTTCTAATGTAGGTATGACTGTATATGACTTTCATTAAGTGTATCTGCGTGTACCTTATAATGAATAAAATAATTTGAATTTGAATTTGAATTGAATATCTCTGCTTAGAAACCTCGGTATTAACAATATCTTAGACAGCCTGTGGTAACCACACGGCTGATAAACTACATACACAGAACTATGTTGACTCCACTAATATTTGTCCCCGGTGTGAATTGAAAGCAAGTCCCTCGACTCAGCTGTCTGGTTCATTGACGACTGCACCAATAGATCAGTCAATATACAATAATGCAAGTAATACTACTAAGCAGCAGGAATAGATGAAGTGGCAATTGATCTATAGTCAAATCCAAGAGAGGAGCTTCATTATCTAACTAACAATTCAATACATAATAGTGGTCCATTAGTCATGTAAAATTCATAGTCCATTTTATTCTTCCATATTCTAAAAGTAAATACATTGAATGTTTATATAAATTATCATTGTAAAATGATATAAATATGATGCTCTGAACGTGTGGTAACTGATTGACTTTATCTTTTTTGATATTTTTAATGAAGATACGACGAGATTGGTGATAGATAGGTGATTGATATTGCTCCATACGAAATAACTTTAAACTTATAAAATGTATATTCCTCTTGAATTGTTAGAGTTACAAAGATATTAATTTAAATTTGTGCTAAACAAAATTATTACATTGTCGACATAAATATGAAATGAAAAATTCTAATTTCTTTAAAACGTTAAATATCTTACTTATTACTATCGTCGCCGGAGCCGGAGGAGTCCGAAGTGGCCGACAACTCGCTGGAAGATTTGTCCTCCTTACGTCGGCCGTAGTAGCGCGGCACCGCCGGCTTATTGTGACCGCTATTCCTATCGTTACTGTAACGTCCATATTACCAATTAATATTAAATATCAATAACAGGCCATGAAAGTGCAACTTTGGGACGACATCTCTAATGTCAAATGCAATTTCACTATGCATTGTAAGCATTAATTGCCATTAACCAAGGAACAGATTGGTTTACCAAAACGTGTTTTGCTATTACAAAATCAACCTTAGCGACATAGTTTTAGCTGTCAAATTACAGTTTCTGATGCGGAAGGGACACAAACAGTCGAAGTACTTGACTTTTTATAAGCAAAGCGTCTAATAGTTTTAAGCATTTTAAAGGAATATTAACAACGATCCACAGTTACACTTCCATAGTTGTAGTCATACGGAACAGCATACGAAATTGAAAAATAATATTTTATTACAAGTAATCACAAAGTCGTACTGCACCAAGTCAACACTCACCCTTTTTTTAAGAATTATTTCAATAAATGAAAACTTGACAGGCTTACCTTTCATACGACATCGACCTGGACATATTAGCGTAGCCACTAGCATTACTGTAAATAGTAAAGGTAATGTTAAAGCATTTAAAATAAACTACATATTTATATATAAATAAACCTAATCGATTAACAATTAAATTGCATTCACTGTAATATCATTACCATATAAAAATATTATAACATTAAACACGATATTGTTTAATTACGCGTTCGATAAAAAAAAAACATTAATATATAAAATTACACACTTCGAAGGACTTCGTGACCTTCTGGCCTTTAGGTTGCGCGACCTCGACCTCGACCTTCGGTACGGGCTGTACGACCTCGAGCGGGACCTCGACGAGCGAGAGCGCGACCTCGAGCATGAACGGGACCGCGAGCGGGAGCGCGAGCGCGATCTCGACCGCGAGCGGGAGTACGACTTGGCCTTCGACTTTGACCTCGATCTTGACCTCGAGTTCGGCAAACGGGGCCCTATTGGAGGACGCGGCTTGTCCAGAGTGGTCGATCTGTAATTTAAAAAATAACAGGTATTAAACTTGTTCGTTGTCAAATGCGAACGAAATTTCTAGAAAGGACACAAATGATAAAGAATTTGGTATTACTAAAATGGACAGAAACAGAAAGCAGAACTTATTTTAATATTGTCTGAATCTTAATTACTAAGAAGGTTAACATAATCTTTATGTGATAATTATGAATCTACAAAAATCACAGTATTGAGATGACGATATTTGATATTTTTCATAATGATTTAAACAAATAAAAGAAAGCAAGCAACTGAATTTTATAATGACATGATGACAGATTTTGAATAACTGTTTTTTTATGTTCAGAAATAAATATCATATACAATGTATATCGTATTTCTGCTCAAAATGAGG
>DWQQ01000630.1:0-10841 GCA_018244775.1 Oxynetra roscius flavomaculata
CTGTGTGTGTCCAGCTGAACATCTCAGCTTTACCGAAAACAACTCGTTCTCTGGTTTCGTTAACGTCGTCCCTTTATAGGTCATCGAAGATACTCGTGTAGACTCTCGATTTGTTAAACGAGAAGCATAAAGAGAATTTTCGTCAAGCCCTCATTTTCTTCCCAATAATGCCTCCTATTGTTCAACTAGACTCACTTTTTATAATTTTTATGTTATGTTAAAGTAAACTAATATAAAGACCAAAATCATCTAAAATATCTACCACAATGTATTTTAAAACCAGATTTTTTTCACTAATACCTCAGCAAATGTTTAGTAGTTAAAATGGCAACAGAAATTATTTATTTCAACATTGCAAATTAAGATGCCGGGTGTACAAATAAATAAAAATATAACCTCTTTCAATATTCTACGCAACCAAATCTTCGCGACCAAAAACTGTTGTCTTTTATAAGAAAACAGGGGCAAATGATGTTGTCAGAGACTATAGCGAAATTATGTTCTACGAGGATCGTGTGGGCCGTTAAGAAATAACAAATAAAGCGGACTATACAAATTGGCACCAAGTTGTCTTCGCGCGACAATAATAAACAAATGTACAGTGATTTTTATCGACTCGGTGTTATTTCGATTAAGGCAGTCTTCGATTTGTATTTTTTATTTGAGTGTACTTCACGATTACTAACTGTCATAACGCGTGCCATTCGTGTGCTTCAGGAAACGATCATTAGTAAATACAGACTATTTTTAAGTTAATATTATTTTATTGTATACCCACAAAGAGGAACTGAAAAACTGTTTAGAAGTAGCTAATATATTCCCGTAAATAATTTAAAATTGACTTTAGCAAGTTCCAAATCCAATTTTCAAATAGCTGCGTAGGGATCGAATTCCCGCCACGAAATGTTCGGAAGAAATGTAATTTGGTTATTCTTGGTAAGATCCAAGCTATACATAACTAAGGTCTATATTCACACAAATGTTCCTTGAGAAATAAACTTAGTTACGTAAAAAAATCCCTCGCTTATAACGAGACCTTGTGCGTTGGAGGAAGTTACAATTCATTTTTACTTCTATATTAATACGCGAGTTGTGTTATTACCGTCGCGGTTTTGAAGATACTAATTATTCACTGTTGTAACTGGTATTGTCACTTACGTGACAACTGTTGTTTGGTTGAAACATTTAAAAACCAGTACTATCCGGATTTTGTAGCCTACATTTGGCAAGTGCGTAACTCGTTGCGATAGAAATAATGCGATTATTTGATTCTTATATCATTATCTTGATTATCGTTGTTTTTATTATGGCGTGGCGTAAATATCTCATGAGCCCTTGAACATAGTATATATTATCCATATAATTTCAAAGTAGTAGAGGGTCCGCACCTTCAACTGACCGTTGCCAAATAGGGAGTCTTCAAATTATACAAGATCACTACTACTGTACTATCCTCTGCAGGAGTGGTAAACTACGTTAATTCTTCAGATTTTCACTGCCATAATTTAAAGAAAACTATTTGATTTTAATTGTGAAACAGAATAAGATATTTAATATGGCCCATAGGAATCTGATGTCAAAATTTTATTTATAAACCGCGCCAAAGGTACCTAATGCTTATTTATATTCATGTCACAGCAGCAAGCAACTGTCGTAACGCAGTGACAGAAATATGATTTTGAGAACTTGAACATGACAACAGTTTCACAGTCATTAAATTAACGATTTCTACTATACTCTGCTGGTGCGGTACCTCTTGTTAAACTAAGAAACATTTTGTGAACCAGCACAAATGCTTATATTAGGAAATGAGTTAGAAATCCTCGTAAAATAAAAAATATATCCAGACAGTAGCTGCCACTCTTGGAAATATAAAAATGACGTCGAACAGGAGTATAGGAATAATCTTGTTAATTAATTGGTCCAGTTAGTATAACGTGGTAATAATATTGATAGTCTCCGAAAGGCGAAGAACTGCGCGTACAAGGCGCGAGGGGGGGCATCGGGGGACGATTGTGGCCAGCGGTGGGCTGATGTAGTATGAGTCTTAGCTCTGCCTTTATAAGAATGATACATACTTATAAAATTTTTTTACTATGAAAACCTTAGTGCGGAGCTGAATTACACACATATTAATACAGTTCGTTTTTATAGTACCAAAGCATGTAGGTATAGGATAATATTATCATTCTATTTTAGGGTCATGATATCAACATAACTCTGATCTTACAAAGTGAAACAAAAAATATCTGTAATTTATTCCGCGGCATAAACTTATAATTATTTCTAATACCCATCATGTATATTAAACGATACGCATAAAAACCTAACTTTCCTCATTAATCATATCATACAAAATCACATGGATAAGGAACGAGTGACTTTTTATAATACAACATTAGAATTTTGCTATTCACGGATTAAAAACATTAACACATGTTACGTGGGGTATCAAAAAAAACAATGAGGTGTTGTAATAATGAATTACATATTTTAAATGCTTAATCTACTCATATTAAGATAATACAAGTAGCTTCCAGAAAAATAATATACGAAAGAAAGAAAAGAAACGGCTTTGATGAAAGCGGAGGAGGCCGGAGAAGTTTGTTATGATCGTAGATGGTGGAAATTCTTCTTATCTTCTACGAGAAATAAGCGTGATTGTATGTATGTGAGGAAACATAAGAAAACTATACTATACGGTCTTGTACATGGTTCCTCATCATCACGATACAGGAAAAGTTATATTGTATAACTAATGAGACAGATACACAATACTTATTAATGTATGTGTGTGCGTTAAGCAACATTTCTGAGATAGCATAAAAACGGGTATTAACTAAGGTACAGAGATAGATTAACATATTGACACAAATCGATGGAGCCACCGTGAAGATGCTTACAAATTGCATGGTATCTGACATCATCACGACAAGGTCGACTGCTTCGCCTTCTTGTCGTACATACAGTAGTAAAGATATAAGCTGAGATTCGGATCCTGGGAGGATTCTGGAAGGCACAACTACTGCACCTGTTTTCATGGCTAAGCAGAAATTTGATTGTGTTTCAATTTAAAGAATGCGATAAACAAACATACTAAACATGCTAACTGATATTAATTTCAGATCTAGTTCAACTTGTACGCGTTTCATATTAAATAGCTAAGTGCTTGTAAGCATTGATTCGTGTTTGTAAAACAAAAACTAAACTTGTAATTGTATGGTTTTATGCTAAATAAATTCACATTATATTTTGCTTTTAATTATAGAGTTAATGCATACATAATTAATATAACCGTTTCACTATAAAAATAACGCAATAGATCCGGCCCAATCGTAAGCACAGTTGTACAAACACATTTGTATTAGACCTGATCGCATTCTAACAAACAAGCGGATCACACACAATAATCATAAAAAAATAACATTAATGCAGAAATATTATGTTATCAATCAAATTTGCCGCCTTTTTATACCATGCCACAGATAATGAAAAATATAGATTCATATTTTTTTTTATTTTCGTAGGTTTAAGGTGTCAACTAAAGGCATTTTATGACATTGTCCTTATTGCAAGTATCAATAATAATTTATTTTAACCGGCAAATAAAATTTGTCAATATTGTCCATGCGTCCTCGTTCACTTGCTACTCGCTTCTCGGCATGAATGAAACGAATCCTTGGAATTGACACGGCGAGTAAACAATAATTTTAACTGCATCACTGATAATAGTACTTGTTATGACTATGTTTATTATTATTATGTTCAATTGAAATTATCGGCGATATAATTATTGTTTCAATAATAATGAGTTTAATAATCATAATTTGATATAAAAATCTACCCAGAAACTGATTAGCTTTTTATTTTATGTTCTTGAATGTACGAATAGACCTGTTCGATGAACATGTTCATTTAGCGTCAAATAGAATTAAATTCAATGACACTTATTGCGTTTCGTTTTTATATATATGTATAATGGACTGGAATAATCGATTTGGAAGCGAACGTTCAAAATGCAATGTGTTGACGAAAGTTGCATATAATATGCACCGAGCGTTACAAATGTTTTCTCTCGAGTAAAAGTAATTTACGTAAGACTCGAGATTAGGAAGCCTGTTTATGTCCATACGTTAACCATTATCGTACGCGGAATACAGCAACTTTCAAATCATAGAGCGGAACCTTATTTAAAAATAAGAAAATTCTATCTTAATTTTAGTCATTTAACTTTGTACCCGAATAACACAAATAAATAAATTTTATAATACTTCGTACTCGAGATTAACAAAAATGCAATAAGCATAATATTTATATTTAAAACGAATCACAAAAAATACAATAATGGGCTATTGTTGCCACTACTGTTCTGCCATTATTATTCTGTATTATTTATTATTATTTCAAATACTGCAAAAATGTAATATTTTTATTAATTCATTATTTCTCATCACTATTTAATGAATTACGTTAAATACATGAGGATAATTTCTCAAATAAATCATAGCATTTTGTTTTATATAATAAAAAATTGGCAGTAAAACACAAACAATACTTGGACGGGAAAATTGGCAGCAGTGATATACTTAATACAAAAAAAGTCTTACCGTAACTCAAATAGGAATAACGAGTAAAATATAAGAAGATGGAACTGACCGAAACTCGCGTTGGCTGTACTAGACACAGTGGAAGCGCTGTCGACGGCAGGTCCGCGCGCGCCGACACGTGCGTATGGCGCGCGCGCGCAGACGTCACGGCGCAAGCCTGCCGCTCTTTTGCCCACCACTCACGGGAGGGACGTATGGTACTCACATTAGTTTTAGCTTTCCATGCCGATATCAATGAACAATGACATTTATACATACCTACACTCAAATATAACATTTCTTGGCGCAAATTTCTAGTCCGTCATATCGATACCTATACAAATTCTATACGGCGTAAATAAAATTAAAATATTATGTATGTTTTTAGATCTATTTTAATACATCTCATGATGTAACATTAGTTTGTGTACTCGTGGTGTTTATGTTATAAATTAGCGAGTAAGAGGAAGTAGACCGTGTTATGAAATAAAACTTAGCTTAGTCTTACAAAAAGTGCTGCCAATACATCGGTCATAATTCTCTCGGCTATCATAAGTAGTCACCGCTTGTTTCTATAAACAAACTTGAAGCTTGACTCAGATATTAAAGTATTGTTGTGTATTATATGTCAACAACACGTACCGTAATGGAACACGGTTTTGAGGCACTTCCAAAGCACTATCCCATTGGGGCATTTTGAAAGTGCAAAACGATCTTATGAACCGGCAAGCAATAACGAATCTGTTAGCTAGAGTGACGTTTACCTCGTTGCGGCTAGTTAACTGCAATATGATCAGTTTTTATCTGCTTATTTTAAAAGAAGGCAGCGAGTTTTTTACCACCTTTTTTCTCCTGACCTACCATCATAGTCCGAGGTGCGGTCAACGCCGATAAACGATAAACATATACGAATAACGTTCATTACTTGCAATATTTTATATCTATATTGAATTTGTGTTTCAATTTGTAGATTCTGTTACGTTTAATGGGGTAAAGATGTGCTTAATTCGCTCCATTCTGTCTCATTGAGGTGGAACGCCTGCTCATTGCTACTACAAGGCCAGAGTTTGTTTACTTATAAGAAAAAAAAACTTTATATAGTTATGCGTTGCATACAAAGTGCTTAGGCATATCGAGCGTCGTTTTAAACATATTAAAATTCATGTAATCAAATAGACATGAGATCTTTATCGTAATGTTGTGGTAATTACGTATGCCGCCTAGATCCGCGTGATTGTGTAGGCACAGGGTTGTCACTGGAAATAATACCGGTAATGATCGCTAAGTCATTCAAAATGTTTAAATTTATTGCGTAAGGTATTTACTACATTTGAACATGTAAAATAATAATGGTTCAAATTAATGCCACCTATTCAAGCATATACTCATGTCGAGCTAACTAATCGAATAATATGAATGTCATTGCTAAATCTGCAATGTTAATGGCATAATAATTACAAATTATTGCAAATCATTTAAATTTATAAAAGACGTATTTCATTGTATTTATAAAAAAGTCATGTGCCATAAATGAAATAAAGCCATGAAAATTGAATGCAGCAATCGTGTAAGCTAAAAGTAATAGCAATTTTTTACCACATCATCATCAATCGTCGTTTTAATACCATTCATGGTCACATTACGCTTGTACATAATATATTACAATTATAATGTATTTTTTGAGCGACACTCCAGTACCAATACCGTTTTATGAATTCATTATCCATCTACCCAGAACGTATTATGTACTTCTGGTGGTGTTTGATTAGTGCAAATCGTAAATTCACAATTTAAAAGTGAGAAATAAATAAAAACAATATTGCAAGTATTCTTTGTCAGTTGTTACAACACGTACGTACATACATATGTATATACTAAAACTAAATTAAATAGAACCGTATACGTTGGCAGCCCTAGCGGGTTCCGAGCGGGCATGTTAAATTCTTCATAATCGGATAGTCCCCTGAATACAAAACGCCTGACGACTATGTCCACTTTGCCATGACTGATGCTGATACAGGCACCACGCATCGCATACGAGCCAGTACGTAATGAATTCCCAATGAACTCCGGATCGGACTTGTATCGTACTCTCCAAGAGAAAGATCCTTCTTGGAAATAAATGGCCGAGTGAGCTTCTTGCACTCAAAAAATTACATATTTGCAATATAAGCTGTGTCTTTTCGCAAATATATCGAAAGATTATATCGATGAGATATTTGTTATTTCCGCAACGGAGCTGATATGTACTTAATGGTCGTCGTTCGTTCTTTCGTACGTATCTATTTAAAATAATTTAAGCATATGAATGCAGCGAAAAAATTGTACCACACTAGACTGAAGAATAATCTACGTGCTTTTTAGGAAATAAATAAAAAATGAGCCTAGTGTGTGCAGCCCAATGACGTAAGGATCCAATCCCAATCAGGACAAATAAAGTAAAATTGTCTGTTTCTGATCTGGAAATAAAATATTGTTTTTTAACTTAATGACTATTGAATGGTCGCCAAAACACAAAACCGCGTTTTTACGCCTATTGTTTGTCTATACATGCGTCCGTCTCTTTGTCACTAATCAAATTTATGTTTATCACTAGTTTATATAAAAGAGATTTTAACTAACCTATGGAAAACTTTGGTTGCTATTGAGTGGAGATCTGTGATTTAAGATTTGTGATTCGAGATAATTATGTTATTTAAAATATTTGATTAGAGATATATGTATATGTGATCACATATCTTAACTATGTGATTAACAAGGCAAGTCTGCAGATGATTGACGAATAACGCGCGTCTCTGTTTAGAATGTTGCTCGTAAATAAATCGGATGGACAATAAATATTAATTTGTAATATAAACTACAATTAAAGTTTTACCAGCATAACCCGAAACAAACATTCCACTATTTTTAATTTCTATTTTTTTTTTTCAAAATATCACTGAGGTGTGCGAAGATTGCTAACGTTCATTTGGAGCGAAGTAGACTATGAAATTAACCCATCTCATTGTGACTGGAAACCCGTGTCCAACACTGGGGTGATGAGAGGGCTTATGACGATGATAATTAGTGGACACAAAAATAATTATGTTCACGTTACATTCCGATTATCATTCTGTCCAGTTAGCGTATCATCCAAAAATAATATCACTTCGTGATCAAAGTTGATCATCTTCTTTTCTACCAGTGTTGGATTTACAATCTGTTTATATTTACATCACTATATAAATATGGCATGATGGAAGGCGGAACACTAGACGTACGTGTTTACGATGTAATTAATGTAAGAAAAGAAAGCCTTTATTTGAAAGTAAATGTGGCTAATATACAATAGCCTTTATGTTACGAGAACTGACTTTTACCTGAATCTGAAGTCATCACATCGATAACAATAGCAAAAACATTATTAATAATGCATAATTTATGTCTATTAACTATAGATCAGTGTTATAACGACAATAATTTACATTATGAATAATTCACAAAGCAATATAATTTAAAAAATAACAACACTGACATACATATATAAGTTGGGGTGAGGCAGAATGAACCAGCATGCCATTTGTAACACATCATCACCAAATAGACGAAGTGGGCGATCCTCTTTAAGGATAATTATCGAAACATTAAAGATTATTAATACAATTAATTGTACATATCAATACGTGCAATATACATTAACATGACTGACGTTTCAAATTTGTGGGACATAAAATAGCTTACATTGTTTTTAATGCTGATTATAGAGTGATGGGGCTGATTGCAATAGGCTGGAACGGCCGATACCAATTTGTGCAAACACTTTATCGGTAGTTACTACGACGAAATCAATTTAAAATAATGCAAGAGTTATACATATACAGTTATTCCTGGAAATATTAATGCCAAAACTGTTTTTTTCTAATACACTGTTAAAATCACGGAGTACCTTAAAAACATACCCATACCGTAAATATACAGATTCAAACAGATTTTATCAAGTAAATGTTGACTCGAGTGAATATCAGAGTAGGCTTTCTCATTAATGTGGCGATCATGGTGTCACGTAACATAAATAAATATCTTAGAACATCCTCACACGGCCATCTGATCCTAAACTAAAAACAGGCTGTACTATGGTTATCAAACAGGTGAACATCATTTAAGTATATATGTATGTACTTAAATAGATATTTTTTTTGCATCTTGATACAGAACAAGCACTTGTGCCGATCATTCAAATATATTTCGTGTTTAGGAAACGAATCTATAACTCCAAGCTTAGAAGTCAGGGTCATTAAGCATAACGTTTAACGAGCCAGTCTATTTTAACTAAATTCATATACCATACTCTTAATCATTATGTAGAATAGTTGCACTGACATTAAAACATAGTTATGCACTATTACAAATAAACTTGGCTCAGTTATAAAATATTACAGCTGTCGTAACAAGGACAAAGTCGCATAATATGGCTGTCGAGCCATTCATTGGAGTCGAATGTTTATCCCACGAAACAAAAAGTACGGAAGCCCGTACCTACAAATATGATGCAGTGCTAATTGCGTTGTTTTGGCCGTGGGAACATTCTGACAAGAAATTACTAATTTTTAAGTTTTTTGTTTTGATAAGAGAAGCGGTAGAGAGCTTGGCAAATGCTTCCATCTATGCTGTTACGTATGCTGCTGTGTTGCATTTTTAAAAGTTACATTTGACATTTTTAATGTAATAGATATTCCCGCGCATTCCTGATAAAGATGGCGTGCAATCGTAATTTACTTGAAATAGAATGAAAATGTAATAACATTGCATTTGTATATAATCAAATATTACTGATTACTGTTCTGAGATTGATTTTGGACGACAGGATCATATGTTCGCTAATATTGATTTTAAATTTAATTATGCGGCACCCGTTCACTGCCACTAGTTTCTTGCGACTAATGAAATTTTAATTTAAAGTTACATCAAAGCATGAACTCGACAAAGTGTCACCATAATTATAGGTGCAAAAGACAAAGGCAAGGTAACAACATTTTAATAAAAATAAAATTTAAAATTTCGAGATAACAATTGTAATACCATGTAATACGTTTCTCTCTGGTCACGCCAAAGGAATAATATAAATGAATAAATAAAATAAGAAAATATACATATATTTTATTGTGTTTTGAATATATTATATTATTATAATATTGTAATGTATATTGGTGCTTAAGCTATTGAAGTCGGCAGTTTGTTAATCAACTGGGTTTATTCAACCATAATAAGCGAATTAGGTAACTGCTCATGTCCTCCATTACAGGCAGTGACATAAAATAATTACAGTTGATTGCTGCAATAGTTCGTGTGAAACCTGAACAATGACCTCTCGATCTCTATAAAATAAATAAAACTGGAGGAAGGAAGTTAGTTTCTTTGCTATCCATAACCTTAACTATATTTTTCCAAGACTTTTTGTGATTCCAACATTCCAACTTTGCGTCTAAGTTTTGCAGAAATTGTCGTTTTAATCTTATTGACAGCCGTATTTTAGATTTCTATAGGAAGTCCACTGCAAAGAAGTAACCCTATTATTGATTATTCTAAGGACATGAGTAACATGGATGTATACCAGTAGATTTCAACCGTAGTTTGATTAATAAGAAAACTGAATACCGCACACTATTTACTAATACTTTCAAATTCTATGAAATAAGTGCATGTATTTATTTTAAGGAATATTGATAGTGAGATTCAGTTTAAACCTTTTAAAGAATATTAATACCATTGATTTTCTAGATAAACTCTACCACACGTTTTACGCTTTTACTAAACGAGCATCGATGTGAATCTTTTTTATTATAGGAATATATTGTTAAAGTTTAATCATTTGGTCCAGCGGTTATAATGGACATAGTTCTGTAGTTCTACATATGTAAATTATCTGAAATGTTTAACGCGGCGATTGCTAGTAATAAAGGCTTCTATTGACACAGATGGGTCTCTGTAATTTTAGGATTTTGATTTTAACTTACTCTACTGGCGGGTAAGACGATATCTTCTTTTTACAATGCGAAAAGATAATGTTATTTACTCTCAGCTTTGGAAGCACTAAGATTTGAAAGTGTCCAAATTTGCTTAAATTTTTTTCTAGGAAAATACCGTACAATAACTCGTAATAAGCGTCAAATCATTAAAAGGTATAACGTATACTCACAGTGGGTGGGTCTCCTCGAGTGGGCAGCGCGCGCGCCGCCTCGGGCGACGCCGAGCGCTCGCGCTCGCGCATTTCCCCCG
>DWQQ01000631.1:0-10841 GCA_018244775.1 Oxynetra roscius flavomaculata
GGGGGTTTCCTGCTATATAGATAATACATTCAAAGAAGTATTGTCCAGCTACTGCGATACAAGACTGCCATCTGCAGTGTACAATAGTACCTATTGCGATCTCAAGTACGGGGGTAATACGAAAACAAATATTGTACAGTCTCAAATTTCAGACTCAAGTTGCCGTGCGAAAAGGCTAGTTACCGTTAGACACAGTCATGCTAGATCGTCCGCAAATTGTTACAACTTAACGACCTGATTAATTTTTCATAACAGACCAATTTGAATTACACTTGGCATTGTACCCCGTGTAAATTCACTATACCGGGCTTTAGCAGAGAATAACTAATTAAATTAAAACAATAATAATATTAATGATGTCTTGAAACAATTCGCACGCGGCCGTCTGCTCCCGGACCAGATTGAACCTGCGTCACAGGACCACAACCGCACAGCTGACAAATTATATTTGCAACTTTTGAACACACACATACATACATAAATTTGTACTCTGATCACACATTGTTTTGTATTAAATGGGTATCGAACCCACGAACTCGGACTAAGCGATCGGGGTGACTAAACATTGGACGAACCGGCCAATAATCAACCTGTATTAAAATAAACGAGAGTTTATTTATATACATACACAATTGATTTCAAATGGACCCAATCGCTTGTCGACGATGAATTTCCGTGTCACGAGCCACGCGCGTTGGTACAGCACGTCAATACGATTGGCTAATGATTCGTCAAACTGCTACACTATAATTATCTATCATCAGCATTAGTTTATCAATCCTCTCTTCTACACAGATCTCGTCTTAGAATGATAGAATGGTTAATTAATACATATAATGTGTAGGTAGGTGTGTATATTATTTTTAAATTGTCCGACAGAAATTCAATTGGTAATAAAGGCGAACGTGTAAACGAACCTGACGCACGGAAAACCGGTCATAATACCAATAGGTTAATATTAGGTAGTATTAAACGAATTCGAATGTAAACGAAGCCGGTGTACGATAATCGCCGTATTTTTGTAAAGGATCGTAGTACAGCCGAGGAACTTTCAACTTTCTCAGCGGAACGTCAAAATTGAAGAGAAAGTGGACGCTAGTGTGTGCTGATCGTAAAATATACGCTTATTAAAGCGCTGCGTAAGAATATCGCATTTTTTATTTACTACATTGTGCTATAGATGAGTGTTGTGAGTATATAATAGTTAAAATAATTGTGCAATAAAATAACCATCACTAAAAGCACGTGAGTGTACTTTACCTGTTACACAATGTTGTCTCTAGATATATATTATTTTAAAATATTATCCGTCGTTTAAACAACTGTATAAATTTTGCTATTGTACCACAACAAATGTTTATAGACGAAATGTTTTATTCACTCTTAAAATCAATTCTGAAATTCACGTACGTCAATAAAGGAAATTTAACTCCAAGGTCTTATTGATCGTAAGGTAGCGCGATAGAATTCAGTGGCTTCGCTCCAACAAACGGGATCTTAGAAAAGAATGATCTAGAAGCTATTCAAATTATCCCTGTGAATGTACGCGTTACTTTATAAAAATAAGCGCTCTGACTTGTTTCTAAAAGAATTCAAAAAATACGAGATTTTACTATAATAATATGTAATACAGTGTATATTTATGGATATGTAGCTTACTAATAAATAGTCTTATCCGTGCACAGTATTTATCTAAATTGCTTAGGCTCGGACTACTCAAAGCGGAAACAGTGCCATCTGTTAGATCTGGTTTATTTCTCGCGCGATACCATTAATACGAATGAAGATATCGATCCAATACTTACACATTGTATTCGTTTCATTGCTTGGCAGATCAAATCTTATTTATGTGTACAGGATAAATATTTTTCTATGAACAATAGCAATAATTTAGTAATGTTATGTATATTTGATTATTATTTAGTAAAAAGTATTATGATTAATGACTAATATTATTGATATTTTTGGTAATGCATTAATTAATACTCCATGAATTCGAATTGTCGTTTCAAAATGTACGTTCCACATAATATATGTCATACAAGCCATGTAACATATAATTTTATTGCCACACCAAGTTGTTGACTAACCATAAATATATAAGTGTGCCAGGCCTCGATTCCTGGCCGGAGAGATTGTAAACAATGAATTCAGTAATCAGTATTATATCTGAGCGTTTGTGTATACATATCTCGTCTCGTCATCTGTTTAATACATCTGATTAGTGTGGAGTGTTATTTGCTCTTTATTTCAATATGTCAATCTCTTAATGTCGATAACTACCCCCACATTAAATATATACTTACACATATTATTATCAAACATTGATTTGCTTGTATTCATAACATGCTCACTGCATATGATACCTAGTTGTTTCTTTCAATTTATATGTCCCGTTTAATTACGCATTATCTCAGCAACGTGGACTTTACGCTTTATAATTATTATTATCTATAGGGAAATGTTAATAATGTAATATAAATGTAATGGGAGTCACATGTAAACGGGGATTCTGATATTGAGTTACATATTATTTTTTATTACGGTGGTATTAATATCGGTGTAGTGTAGTAAATAACGGAAGTGTTAACAGTCCCATCCTTACAGCCCTGTTCGAGTCAGGTAGTAGATGTCTATGGACGCCAGTGGCCACTTGTGACCGCAGCATGCCAGACGAACAGCCGCCAAATGTACAATAAGTCTATATGCAATCACATCGTCCGGGCGCACCAAGATATTTATTTCGATTAAATTATAATAAATTTCGAAGCGATTGGTGCGCGTTGTACAATATTTAATTAGTATTTTTCGAAAATAGTCCATGATAACGGATTGTGTGATGTTATTGCAGCCGTTCAGTAATAAATTGAATTAAATATATTATCCAGCCAGTTAGAACAAGATACATTTTACTAATAGCGCTACGGATGTGGTCGCCATATGGAATTTCCTATAACAGCATTATTTGCACGTGGCCGTCGTCGGTGACATAATAAAACAAAAGAAATTTACAATTGACGGCGTAATGAAAATATTGCAATGATAAATGAAAATGTTGCAATAATTGAAATTTATTATATTGTAATGTTTATTGAAGTTAATTTTAATATGTAAATCAATATTAAAATTAATTTTAATAATCCGCTGTACGTCCGGACCGGATGTTACACACAGTTATTGGTTTTGTTTCTTATTTCTTTTTTATATTTTCTAAATTCTGATCTCTAGCTTGTATATTACGATGAATGAAAACAGTTATCCGCGTAAGTTACTCGTATTTAAAAGGCGTGGAAATCGTAAAATCAATGTCATCTACGCAAAACCGTTTGTTCGCGATAAGTCATTTCCATGCTAATATATTTATTTCTATTTAGAGACGCATGACTTGAAATCGAGGTGAATTTTATCACGCGAACATGTCGATGAGATGAGAAATATCCATAATTTGTGTTTCGTTATCTCATTATTATCTCTTAGATCCCAAGTGTTGAATGTTAAAGTATTTTTTCTGTAGGATTTTATAGGTTAATAATAATAACAATAATATCTTGGGACAACTCTCATGAGGTCTTCTGATCGAGAGCTAGGCAGAGTCTGTGCTTTGTTATCCAGGCAGTTGATAAAGTACATGTATATGATAAATATATTTTTATATAGGAGTCAAATAAAAAAAAGTGTTCATTAGACAGATATTTCGTGCTGGCTGGGAATCGAACTCACACCATCAGCTCAGGCGGCCGCTCAAACATATCAACAAGTCCATATTTAGATTATATAAACAACTCGCAATAAACTTGAACTTGCCTATGGAATTTTACCGTTGTTATACGGAAGGAAAATTATCTATATACATATATATCTATATATGTATATACTATACTGCTCTGTTCAAATAACACACAAATCCGGTAAACACTTACGTCACCGGTCCTTGAACTAAAATTCGAGTTAGATAAAACGCACCAGTGTCTTAGTTGTGAACCTAACCTCCGTCGTGGGAGTACTACCGTATATGTACTCGTATAATTATAACAAATTGATTCTACTTTTGTGCCGTCTTGTTAAAATTCTCAGGAGAATAAAATGTATACTTTACATATGTACATACATATGTATATACATTCATACATATGTACACCCAGACACATACAAACTAATGTACTAATTATTAAACTCATTAAATATAATGTATTATATTGCGCACGAAAATATATAGAAATAATTTTACATACCACATCCTCCAAAATATTTCTTCTCATCTCACTAATACTGAGCACATTCGATATTAGTAAAAAATCTGCACAATTTCATTCTGAAATCTCAACGGACCTTGTTCAAAGTTTAAAATTCATTCAGTATGGTGAGAGCAAATGAATACTCACTCTAGCGTTCAATGATTGCTGTTCAAAAATTGAAAGTCCTTGTTAATATCGAATAATATGTTTCTTTAACAGGCATGTCTGGAACAAGAGCCGAGAGTGGCGGAACTTCGATCTCTCGCTGCTCTAGTGGCAGCGGAGACTGGGTCTCGAGCATTACAAGCGGACGCTGATGTGCTGGCCAGAAGGATGCAGCTCATGGCGGGCGCCGTACAAGCGTTGGCTGACCTCGGCGAAGCCAGACAGTTAGCGAGAGCCAAAGCAAAGCACGCCAAGGAGATGTTCTGCGATATGAGACAGGTATGTGTCGACTCTTAACAAAATTCTATTGTTCTTGTAATTCTTATTATTGAAGAAGTACTAATATGTAAGTATTCTATGCCAAATGTATCATAATAAGAAACATACTTATAAATTTATCCTTAAACATTATGCGTACACCATTTCTTACAAGGCATTACCTTGACCCTTCGTACATATCCCAAAAGTGGTTGTAAAAGAGGCACGTATTGTAATACATCAGTCAGGTCATTCCCTTCTGAATTCCTTATGGCGTCGTAACGGTTCCTGTAACTGTTTTATTTAATATCCAGTCACGTATTTACTTCCGAAATGGTACTGCGCATACTGAGTGCATGCGGTGATTTATATTCTGCATCTAATGATTTTATGATAAAAGTCAAATATACGGATGACGTTCTTACAGGATCTGACGCCAGTGACCGAAGATGTGGAAATAATAGAGGATAAATTGATAGCACTACGAGAAAATCTAATAACATTAGGGAAAAGTGAAGCGGAAATTGCGCCTGCCAAGGCTGAGCTCCCAGACATCGACAGGGAAGTTTTAGATGAAGACAGCATTGTAAAAATATTAGAACTTTGGCAGGCCATGTTCAGAGATACATTCCTTCACTATCACAGATTGTCTACGGCTTTGGTCAGGTCGGGTGATGCTGCGACAGCCCTGAAATTATGGCATGAGTACTTAATAGACCTGCAATCATTCCTATCAGGCTCAGTTCCTGCCGACTACGAAAACCTTACAGAACATCGTCGACTGTGTCGGGTGCATAGAAATCTCTTGGCATCACAGAGATCTATACTGATTAATGAGAATAGAGAATTGAAGAATAGAGAGATGGCTGACAAGTTCGATGCGCTTACAAATCTTCACAATGAAACTCTTGCAAGAATTGTGGAAAGACATGAAGAAATTTGCACTCGAATTGCCGCATGGGATGATTACAGAGGAAGGTACACTGAACTCCTAAGATGGCTCAAAGAAATTGAACTCGATAAGGAAAAACTACGACTCAGATACGTTCATATGAAGAGAATTATTCACATACTGGCCCAAATACAGAATCTCTCAGATAAAGTTCCGGAATTTAGAAAACAGACGGAAAAATTACTTGATAATCTCAAAAAGGTGCTAGAATTTACCGAGGACGCATACGGAGCATCAGTAAGAATGGAATATGCTGGCATCGTCAAAAGAGTTGATAACCTACAAGCAAGTTTAGAGACGTGGCGCGATTTCCTTACTCGAATATTAGGCCTCGTAGAGGAATATGAAACTCTAACCGAAGATCTCCATTTACTTTATAATAGAACCCAAGAACAAATTATGCCTTGCTCTGACGAGAATCACCTTTCTAGGCCACAGCTGAAGAAGGCGATCGATAAATACATTGGATTGCGAGTGCAGATTGATAAGAGTGAAACTCAAATAGAGGCTCTGAGTGTCATCCAAGAGCAACTAAAAGAGTGTCTTATCCCGCAGGATATTAGAATAGTAAGTCAAAAAGTATGGCAATTAAGGCAACAAAGGGCTGATTTAGAACACCAACTTTCCACAGTCATTCATCGACTACAAGAACGATTAGAGATTTACACCATTTTTGAATCAAGATTAAGTAGGTTCTTTGAATGGATAACTGTTGTAGAATCACGTCTTGAAACATCTAGTTCAAACAACGACATTGGGGCCCTAGATCCTCAAGATTTAATAAGAAGACTAAATTCTGACGTACAAGCAGAAACCGCCATGAAAGTGCGTGAATTCGATTGGCTGTCAGAAACCGGTGCCATTATTGTAGACCTCTCTAAGAATGACGAGAATTCTTACAGTTCGAATACATCAGAGCGACTACATGATTTACAGGAGCGTTGGCATAAAATTCAAGACACTAGCAGAAGTAGAATAGCTAAGGTCAAGGAACTGCTAGAAACGATATCTCAGCTCGAGGAGCGGCTAACACAGATCAGACTAAAATTACATACAATAGAATCCAAGCTATCCGCAGCGATCATCCTCGAACATCTGACGACGAAAGCCGTGGACGACAAATTCAAAGATCGCGATGAAATTCATAAGAGCATCGAAAATGAGAGCGGAGCAGTCGGCGAAACGCTGAACCTCTGCGAACTCGTATTTAACGACCCGGACGTCCTCAAAGGTAACTTTGATTTGAGAAACCTACATACCGGAGTGGAAATAATTGAAAAGAAGTGGAAAAACATCTGTGAAATGTCAGAGCAGCGTAAGAGCGCCCTGAAAGAAGTACGCAAATCCGCCGAGCTCGCAGTTTCATTGCTTCCCAAAGTTGAAAAGAAATTAGATTCCATCGAGAAAAGAGTTGAAAAAATCGAGATGCGAAAGCAACGCGGCAAAAGCGACGATGAATCAGTATCTAAAGCTGTCATAAAGGACTTAGAGGCGTTAGATGAGGACGTCAAAAAATTGGAAGACTCTTACAGTCGGATAGCGTCTGCACGAGGTGTGGAACTTCGTGGAACAGGGGTTGATGATGCGGCCAGGTTAAGAGCTGCCGTCCGTCGCTGGCAACAGCTGCGCGGCCGTGTCGACTCAGCCGGAGCGGATGCGCACCGACAATTCGTAGCGGCACATGGCAGGGCGGTAGTCGCGCTCGCCGAGGCGGACGTGCGACTTACTCGAGCCCTGCATCTTGCGCCGACGCCCATGGACAAGGATGCCACTTTGAAGGAGTTGGATGTAAGTATCTTGTATTCGGTGTTGTAACTTTGTCCGATAATAAACGTTTTTTCTTTCTTTCTTTCTTTCTTTCTTTCTTTCTTTCTTTCTTTCTTTCTTTCTTTCTTCTAATTCATTTTCATTCAAATCAACTCTAAAAAATATTAACAATGGTGGAACCAAGCTGTCAAATAATTTAGAAACTGAGAAGTTACATATCAAACATTTAACTTCTCCAGATATTATTTGGTTCCTGAACGAGAACTGATATAAATACTTCTTCATATATATATGTATATCATGCAATAAAATATTTGTACTTCAGGTAAAGACAAGGACCTCCAGCTTACTTAGACATTATCATTCGTTTACATATTATTACTGTCCTAGATGAAACAGTTAAACATGGGTTGTTATTATCACTTTAATCAATATATATATGTTATCGCATCATACCAGGGCGTTGAAGAAGAACTCCGCGAATGCCAGGCGCTCGTGGCGAATGCGGATAGATTAGCAGCAGCGGTGAACAGCATTTCGGGTGTTTCGGATATGGTTGCCGAGTACCGCACGCTGTTCGCCGACGTCACTGCCAGGCTGGACATCGCACGGGCTGAGGTGGTAGGCGACGTGGATACCGCTGTTCAGGTAAGCAATTCAACTAGTACTCAACATTTTTTATATTATGAATATTACTGGACATTTTTTATATTAATTCACATCGTAACAACAGGTTGATACCCTAAAATGGGAGACGGACGCTGCCCTGCAAGTAGACACGTTAACATCCAAAGAGACTTACCGGGTGGAATTAGCGACCGCCGTGAAAGAGACATCGGAATCGCTCGAAGTGCTCAGAACCGCACTGCTCACGGAGATCAAAGAGAATTCCACGGGCGAGGAGCTGGCCAACGCCGCGAAGGAGATCGCCAAGACCGGCGCAAAACCCGGACAGACGTTGGAACTGGCCAAACATTTGTCGGAACTACTTCTCACCGAATGCGATGCCACGGAGGAGGAGGCCATGATGAAAGAGGTGGAATCGCTCTCGTTGAGATACGAGGACCTGTTGACGCAGGCCAAGAAGCGCGAGCTGCAAATTAACAATCTGAGGTGAGTATCCATAACGTTTCCGCTCTCGTGTGTACTGTTGTATAGTTCCACATGATCACCACACGCAATAAATACACTTTTAATAAGACCGTCGGAATATCCAAATTTTTCTCGACACCGGCACATCCTTAAATGAATGTTATATGAAAAATTTGGACCATATTTTTGTTTTTGTTAACAATAAGTTAATTGTTGTTCCTTATTGTAGTGATGGCACTGGCACCTTTGCATCTGGTGATGGGAGCTTTATGTTGAAATGTTGCGCAAACTTTGAGTATCACTGTCCGAATGGCACATTTGAAACACGAACCTTACTAAATATTAACAGTTAATGATTTTTCAAATTTCGATCACGAGCTAAACGTCTATCACCTTTCGAGACATATTGTATTTGATTATTTCAAAAGATAATATATGTAAATGTTATATATATTATATGGATTCTTTTAACGCGTTGTTTTGGCTGCACTGTTCGCTGTAGTTACGTATGTAGATTTAGAGTTATACAATTGTGTGACTTTGAGGATAGTTTCCTTTCTCTAGTTATAAATTAATAGAATAATAATTATTTTAAATTAATATTTCGTGTCACATACATATTTGCTATAAATATTGAAATTATATATAAACGTGAAAATACTGAACTTTTTTTTATATAAATAAAAAAATTATGTTTGAAATATGTTAATTCAGTGCAACATACAATAATTTGTTGTCTGTGTAATTAATTATTCTGGGGAATACAATTAGGGCGAGACTTTGAAAAGCTACAATGGGGAGTTTTAAAGACAGCTAAAGAGTGTTTAACAGCGCTTTAGTTAACCAGGCATGCCGTATTAAACCGATGCGTTTTCCTTCCCTAGGTTACCCCACTCGGCCTCGTACGCTCTCACGTGCGAACAGTGAGTATCGCTTCATAATACATAGTTTACCAACAATACACTCCAATAACACAGTAGTCGAGATTACTCTGTGCAACGACGAAGGTTTTGTACCATGTGCCAAGACAATTTTTGCTGTATTTTAATTCAATCAATCTCGAACATATTGTTTGCTGGTCGTGCGTGTTGTTTCACATTTGCACGTAAAGTTTACAAATTATAATTGGTTAAGGTTGAGAATCGCAAACTTACCAGCACGCGTGTATTTTTTTTTACTCAATTTAATTGAATATTCGTTCACTTTTTGTGGCTGTTTATAATTATTTTAAGCAACCGTGTTCATGAAAAATTTTGTTCCTTAAAAACAATCGAGTGTCAAATAACAAAAGGGATTGTATTAGAAATGGTTGTTTAGTACAAACCCTTTTTCTGTCAAATAAATTGGTTGATTTTTTTTTAAGTCTGCTAGATGCTTGGAGTTCACTGACACGATAATGATTATAGTTGTGATTTGGCAGATGGTACAAATCTTGATGTGGTTATTTAATGTAATGCTTGGATATTTGTAGCAGGCAGGTATTGGCCGTGCATGAAGCGTAGTCTTGTGTGTAACTCACTGTTTTAAAACACTAAAAATCTTTTCCTACAACAATTTTATTGCACTTTTATCACTATATTATACCAATATTATTATAAATAACTACCTCCTATAAATATCGGCATTTTATTTATACATTTTATTAATTTTGATTTATTTATTTATTTTTCGTATCTGTGTATTTCATGAGAATGTTATAATATTGAGTAACAATTATATGTTCAATACAATGTATATGTTAAATTTCGTAACAATGTTATAACAGAAAACCAGTGTTTTTGCTTGTAGCATTTCGATTCAGATTGGCTTAATTAATTTTACTATATTTCATTAATATTCTTATGAAATCTGCCATAGTATTTACAGACATGATTCAGGTGTTAATGTTATCTATATAAAGTTACGTTATTACAATTATTTTGAATTTCCTTAACATAATACAATTGAGCTACTTGAGGATTTTGCCTCTTTTGGGATTGTTCAATACAAAATACTTTAAACCGCTTGTTAGACGTAGTTCATCGTTAATCCGGCACAAATACATATACATATGTAACCAATATTGGTTATGATTATTCATTTTCTGAGGTCGACGGGCGGTGAGGTCAGGTTAAATGTCCGTCCTTGGCCATGGTCCACGGAATTAATTAAATCTAAATGCATGTCATCATTTTACTGTCATATGAGGCGGTTAAGCAGATCAGTCGTTGTGAAGGTTGGTAGCTTCTGTACGGCAGCGTGGCCATTGAAAAGCCGTTGCGAACGCGAAGCAGAATTCGTTGCCGATCGCTAATAACAATTAATAGACTGTTAGTAGTGTTAGTGTCGCATGGTGTATGACAAACGACGGTGTGCTGTGCAGCGAGTCCGGT
>DWQQ01000632.1:0-10838 GCA_018244775.1 Oxynetra roscius flavomaculata
ATGTACCCCGCGCCTTGACGCGATGGCCTCGTCTGCGAGCGGCAACATCGTCGTCGAGTGGTTGCGGTCGCTTCACTTAGGCCAATACGCGGAGAGTTTTATCGACAACGGTTACGATGATTTGGAAATATGCAAACAAGTCGGCGAACCCGACCTGGACGCAATCGGAGTTCTGAACCCAGCACATCGACAGCGGTTACTGCACTCTGTAAGAAGTTTGAGAGAGGAAGGTGCAGCGGCCGTTTACTTTACTTTAGAGGAAGCGGCGGCTGCTCGGGACTCCTGCCGATGCGAAGAGGAAGCTAGGAAGGAGCAGGCAACTGCCACAGTGGAACCGGCGAAATATGCCGATGAGTACGAGGAGGGTAAAGCGGAGTTGGTGAAGATCCCGCGAATTCAACTGAAGCGGCTGCTGCGCGAGCGCCTCGCTCAAGACGGGATCCGGCTGGCTCTGCAGCCATATTCCACCACGGTCAGTGTCTTTGCGAGATACGGGCATTGCTTCTTATGGGTGCCCTTTTGATTGTGAAAGTGACAAGCATCGAGAAACGATTCAAGGCCCGTTGCGTGTGTAAGTGCGTCGTGATACAAAAAGTTTTGAATATCAATCAAGGCATCGGTATAGAGGCACTGCCCGCGTCTTGTTATTTCTTTAGAGCAAGTCTAAGTCTGTGTGTGGCGGTGGGTCTCGGCCGCTCCAGGCGGATGGGCTCTCGGACGTGTTGCTATAAAGTTTGTTGCGTGCGTGATTTCCCTCGAGATGAGGAGTTTGCGCGCCTTCCCTGTCGTGAGAAGATTGTAATCGCGTGCCTCCCGGCTCTAAATTGGGTTTTACGATAAATCGCACAGCCTGTTTTAGCTCCCTCAGGCGTTAATTAGTAATACTACTTGTTCAGACACGAAACAAATATCTCAATCTCGGTTAAAATAATGTTGTTTTACATTGCGAAATTCAAAAGAGTTAAAAGGGGTATAATGTTACTGCGGGCTTCAGTAAATTTACTTTGAAATATGTATTTAAAATAGATATACGAATTTACATTTGGACAGTTATGTGTTATCATCACCTGACACCGTATATAATTTTCTTAGAAGTCCACGCTTATCGGACGGCCACTAGATATTGTTTACATGTGAATTGCATATTATGTCATGTTAGGCTATTAATCCTTTGTAAATATAAAGAATCGATATAAGCCAATTTTAACACAAATCCGTGGCTCATATTTGATATTTGGTAATAAAATATACGTAGAAAAGTTCACCGAAATTAACTTTCGAAACAATAATTTAATTAAAACAGAAAAAGAAACAGTGCGGTGTAGAAATGTCTTCATCAGATGGACGAAAACGCTTAGTTGATGTTCTAATTGAGGTGTTATTAATTATTCCCCGGGTAGTGATTAAGAGGGCGGAATATTGCTTGTAAGGCACACCTTTTGGGTTCAGCCCAACGTTTGTGTTTTGAAATATCTTGCTGCAAACTTATCGCACAACGATTCTTCACTGACACAAAGATAGCGGTTCTGAATTACAAATTCGCATGAAATATGCCATGGGAGGTGATTATGGAGTAGGATTTATTAGTCGGTCATTTTTCGCAATTCTTTAGAATAAATACGGTACGTTAAGTTTACTTTATTGCACTGATAACTAAACATTTTTCGTTGACGTAAACCGATATCAAATAGAGGTATGAAAGGATATATATGAAGGTATATATCCTTTACGTATCTATGAGATTTTACAACTCCATGTGAGGCCTTTTATAGAAGTGCGAATCTGCACTCATGTATAATATATTACTATAGTATCATTTTTCTGATTTTATCAAATCATAAGACTTTTAAGTCAAATATAAGACATCATTAAAAAAGTATAATTATATTTCTATATGAGTAACAAGTATATTTTAGCAAAATTAAACATTATGTTAGAGGTTCACACCTTCTTTTGTTATCATTAACTCAAGATAACATAGGTGAATAATATATCCGACGGCGAATAATCTAATGACAATACTTAAATTACTAGTGTCCAAAAAAGGTTTTTTTTATTTAAATTAATTTAAAAACAATTATCTTGTTCACCGTTCGTTTCGAAGGGCTGTGTAAAACCGCCATTCGAAATTTTAAATAACGTTTACATAACATTCAATGAAATACCACACGGAATATTACAATAGATTTGTTGAAGTAAAAAGAAGAGATTAAATCAAATTTAATAAATCGATCTAGCTCCACTCACTAGGAATAAATTTACGATGACCTGCTTTTAAAACGTCACGAGTTTAACGTTAATAATTTCACAGTTACTATATCTTACTATGTAAAGTTTGTAATAACAATGCTGACAAGGCTGGCAAACTATAAGAAAGTCCTGCCATAAACCGAAAATATCTTAGAACACTGCAAACAATGCTTGTACTCCAAACTATGTATTTATAGTTGTGCCGTGGTCATTACAACTAGCTGAATATACGAACATTAAACCAGGTCTAGGGTTGTCGAATTCATAAAAATATTCAACTAACATTTTAACCAAGTCACTGCTACATGAAAAAAATTGATACTTAATATTCGCAACAAAAATTAGATGTAACTGCATGGATATATTAATAAGACGATTGCTGATTACTGAATGTGGTGCTTTTATACAGTAAGGAAATTGAGTTAAATTGCTACCCCATTTCACTTATGGAATGCTTTTAAAGTTAGGACAATTACAAAGGATTTTGAATTAACGGCAACCCTAACTCTAAATACCTTTCCTTATTTTTTACTGCGAAATGTTCTCTGTTTTCACGGAAATACGGAACAATGAGTTGTTTCTAATAATTTCGCTAACGAGGACCTCGAGCTGTAAACTTAGGCCTGGTAAAGGAATGGGTGCATAGCAAGAAACACGGAGCAAATGTAAAACGTTCAGGAAAACTTTTCGATACCTTCTTCTCATACCATAAGAATTTTAATAATTTAAAATACTGAAAACAGTTATATTGAAACTATTCTTACTCGTTTAAATTTTATCCATGCGATCCCTTCGTATCATACACAGTAGTGGACAGTAGTAAAAATTTGGTTGACATAACTCATCCTTTTCTATGCATTAACTCATGTATTCTGAATTTCATATAAACACAAACGATATCAATGATTGACGTCATTTTTACATTTTCCTTATGACTCATAAAAATACATGTGAATTGATTTTATCATATTTTACTGAAGCGAGTAGTGAGTAAATCATATCGTGGATAAGGGCCGTGAAGTTATAGGGCGATATTTTCATGCATTGTGGTCTCCGTGACCTTATCCGTTAAATTATAATACGTGTTTTACAGGTTTTTTTTCTTTTTAACAGATCTCAACTCAAGTTAACAGATCTGTGCTGTGTAAATACCTTTCCTAGTGAGTTATTTACGCGAACATCACATAAACAATATAAACAGAACCCTGTACTAGTTTTATTCCGTTCGAAAATTCTTTCATTTCCAATAATCTAGGCAAATTGTGTTCGAAATATGCATTATTTATGTTTGTATTGTAAATCTACACTTACTTACATAGATAACACGTGGTAATAAAGAACGAGGGGCGATTACTGACTTGGAACGATTGTTTCCTGCTTAGTCTGTTAAACTTTTCGAAGCTTCTGAATTAAGCGACTTTTCTTGCTTTTATACTCGAAAGTTTTACTTCATGGCCATAGAAGATTAGATATCCAGCACAATAGTTAAGTAACTAACCTCATTAAAACTATCAAATGTATATTTTTACTCTCGAAACGTAAGATACCAGTCCAATAGGAATATGTTGTTGAAAATGTGAATTATCAAAATCACTGTTGCTAGTATCTCTATAAGAATGCAAACTCGAAAGTGTAATTTATTTGTGAGTGATAAATTATAAAAATATTTTTGGACAAGGTCCTTTTTAAATTTAAAGGGAGTATATTATATAAAAACAAAAACGCAAGTAAAATAAAGTAATATACAACTAAAGAATACGTATCTAAAGAAACCCGTATTAATTTTGGATTATTCTGATATTTATATTATAAATACGACTAAAGTATAATTAAAATTACACTTACTCAAACAGAGATTGGCATGTGTTCATTGGCAGCAAAATTTCTTATTTAACCACATGAACAGACAAATAATGATTGTTTTATGTCTTCGGAAGTTATGAACGTGGACTAGAAAAATAGCCATAAGACATTAAAAGTGGCTTATAATGCTTTGATAAGAAACTGTGTTGCTGACATTAGCGTGTGGCCGGAAATGAAAATGTTACTGACGTAACATGACATTGTTTGTACCATTGTGGTTCCAATGGGGTTAGATGGTCGTATAAAATAAGATTTTAAGGATAAGAAAAGATAGATTACTTTTGTAAATGCAAATAAAATATTAATAGAATGACATTTATAGAGAAACTTTATAGCGTTGGTTTGTAGGGTTTGTTTAGTTTGAAAAAAAAATAAAGGGTATTCAAAAAAAAAAAGTGACGAGGTAGGTACACGAATTACCTACCTACAATTACATTGATGATATTGCATAAAATGTGCTCAGTAAAAACTCTAAATGTTCCGGAGAAATTTTAATAGTGCCTAATTCAGTTTGCTATTTCGTGAAAGAGTAACGAAGATATCATCTATGACTAGTGACGGTAATAACAGCATAAAAAAAATGTGACCTCGTAGGAGTTTTCGAAGGTACAACATAATTTATATTGTATTCATTAGATAGATACTTCTTAACGGTTTTACTCAAACATAAGCTTATCATAAGCTTATATATAAACTTTGTTTGTTACTTTTCTTTGTCTCGACAATAAAATAATTTGTCTATCGATTCATTGTCCATAAGTCGGCAAGACAAACCTCCATAGCTTGACATTAGCGACTGTAATTCTAACAATAGACCAATCGCCAGACAGGATATGGTTTTATGAATGAATTTGATTTCAATTATGGACATCCTTCGTCGAAATCGAATTGAGAAGCGATGAGCCCACAGTAATTACCTGAGATGATTTTTTACCGCTTTCGGGCTACACGTACAAACCTGTTCCAACTAAATATTCTTAAGCTGTTTACACGTGATACGATTGTTATTTGAATTTTATAAGATATTTAATTAGTATCTGGACATAAAGTTGCATAAAATATTACGTTTTTATTAATTAGTAATAAAACACACACTAACTGATATGACAGTAAGTTGATGAGTTTGTAGACAGCTTTTACTTGAGGTGCGTCAGTTATAAAGTTTGAATAACACCAATGGGAACCGTGTACATTTTTTTAAATAAAATCTGTACAGGAATACAACCGGAGCTGTATATACCTGTCAAAGGAGTCGGCCATTATTTGTTACATACGTGATGATAATATAAAATTAGACAAGGATATAAAAACAATCCAAAATTCAAGAACAGAAATTGTAATTCTATAAAAAACGATGGTTTCAAATATTTGGGAATAATAATAGTTTTTTTACCTCATATTTATTATTACTTTAGGTATTCGATCATTTTCAAAACCTAAATTACTTTAAAGTGATACGATTAAAAGTAAATCGATTTTACATTCGAAATCGACTTATTTATTTTTCGCGCAAACTTTCACTCTAAAACAGCTCCGTCTCTAAGCGGCTTAAAGCTACGTTCAACAGACGCTGATCGTGGGTAAAAAAGACGTCGAAGACCACTCGCAGTGCCTTCACAAACGCGCTGCAATTCGAGCGTCCTCCAATAGGTCGCCTAACGTAAATGTTTGCTGTCCAACACTACTTTTTCTTCTTCAGGCCGTTGTTGGGTACCGTGTGTTATTTTTTCCTACCGGTGATATAAAGTGACGTTATCTGTGTCACCCATATTTTATCTCGATGTTATCGTCTCAATTGCGTGCCCGTTATATTATCGTGTCATTTTTACAACCGATACGACTCAAACGTTTGGTATTTGTTTATCAACTCCTGATTTAGGAAAATAATAAAAAAAAAATTTTTTTCAATCTGTCGTCGTCTGATCAACTCTTTCAATGTGTTCAATAAACTTGACCCAAACCTTAACCGACTTATATTTTGTAATAATTGTGTTTATAGTAATGTGGTCTTATCCTAGTTTCTGATGCCATGCAGTTTATATTTTACTTGTATTAATTTACATATATAAAATGTGGTATTTGTTCATGTAAGTGTTAGCCGAATACGTTATTTAATACTGACTGAGAATCCGAAAACGATCGCTGTACTACCCCCATGGCTACCTGGGAGCATTCCTTTCATCCCGAACAATGGTCTTAACTCGCCTATATTTTTTTGCAACAATTATATCACGAAAATATATAATTCAATCAACTCTGAACTTTATACCATTCTGATAAAGTATCAAAATGTAGCTTGGAATTTTTTTCGCTACAGAATATTGTGGAGTGATTATTGCCGGAACTGAACACAAAGGATTTGACAAATTTCGTCGCGGTATCAGTATCAGTTTTCGACTATTAGCCAATATTTATGTCGTGTTAACGCCTATTGTGCTACATCCGCTGGTAAATAATTAATTGTTGCCAGGTAAAGCTGCAGAAATCAATAGGTGTGACAAAATTCGTCGCATCGGCATTTTTGAGAGTTTTTTCAAGATGGCCCGCGACTACATGTACATATCAATTGAACTATTTTTTTTACATATTGTTTCTCAGTTGATTCACTTAATTACACTGTTCTGCAACTCAAAATATATATATCGCCATTAATGTATATATATTTTTTTGTTTTAATTGCATAAATAAATTGTAATGATTTCATCATTTTTATTTACCAAATGTTTTATGAAGAGTTCTAAATAATAATAGTAAAATTTTAGTAAGCCTTCCATTTATACTGCCTTCGGAAAAATAGTTTTGGAAAAGTGTAGACTGCTTGTAAGGTTGCTTTTCTAACGTGGGTCAGAATACCAAATGGGGAGAGCGGCCCTAGGGAACCGACCTTACATTAAGAAAATACGAACTTTCACCATTTTCTTGTAGATGCTTACGACAGCACTGAACTTACTATTTGCTTAGCTACCCTGAGATAGTAGGTTGGTACGTGTAGTCTTGAGATTGCGAGCTTAGAATATACAAAGGTATTTCCTACCATAATTAAATTTCGAACTAAGACATTCGCTTTCGGATTCCGATTTAGGTACTCAGTAAATAATGGACGTGCTTTAGACAACAGATCGTATATAAACTGTAGTAACATACAAAGACATAAAAAATCAGGTTGGTTCCTACTATAACATTAGTCACACCGTAAACAGTGGATTACTTTTGATTCTCAAAAGCTTTTATCGATCTAGATAAATAAAAGTTATTTATAATTCATGCTGCAATTTTTGTTTTCAACCAATAAAACCGACATATTCGGCATTAATTGTTTCAGCAGTTATTTATTACGTATTCAATTAAACGCGACTAACCAGTTGCTGTATTTGTTGGTATTCAAAATTGTTTAAATATTCGTCGAAAATCTATTTTTAGAATGTAAATACGATGCTTTATTTCGTAAAAATCTTTGTGCAGTGATTTTTTCATAATATACTCCTATTATCTTTAAAGTCTACCAGTTCACATTTCGTAAGTCTGCCGACTATGACCTTCGTCTTTCTTATTCTGTGAGAAAACGTTTGTTTAATACTCATAAAAAAGTTGATAATAATTAAAGACAACGATGCCCATTGGCTACAGCCACAAATCAGCCATCTTGTCTGTATATCCTTTTTCTATTCCTTAAAAAATAAAACGAATTTTGATTAGCTTTCCGTGATATTAAGTTACAAAAACATGTTACTGTTCTAGAAGTATTAATTGAATATTTCTATTTATTGTATACATTGATAGTTGATGCCCTAGTTCATACACTGTTTTGTGTTTACGCCAACGTGATCCGAACATCGAAGATTATCAATCACTAATTTGTCCTAGATTCTGTTTCTGTAATAGATCGCATTCCATTATGATCCATCGCTTCCGTCTAATTCCGAAACAGAAGGGTCGCGGATGTAACGGATTATATCCACATTAACGCTCCTAATGGATCTGGCTCTATTTCAATCTGTCCCAATTCACCAATCGCCCTACCATTTCCCAAGACTTCTTTGAATAACATCGGAATTATTATTTCGTGTTGATAATCAATACGAGATCGCCCTACCATCTCATGTAATATTTGTAGGCCTATGCCCAGGTTTAACAAATCATAGTAATTAAAATGAACGAAGATAAAACGCTCATGTTTACTTAGTATTGGTCAAAAAATTTGTTACTATAGATTTAATGCCTAATGCCAAAAAGCTGAAAATACAGATTATCCACGGTACGAAATGAATCTGGTCGATTAAAATCTTTCTAATAGTACTTTCTGGTAGCACGTAGTATTAGTAAGTACTAATAATTCGTAAGATTTTTAACACATTTCTGTCATACTAGAATCAATATCAATTGAATTAATTGACGAATTATATGAGAGAACAATGAACAGCCTAGTTATAATATAAGAAAACAAAACAGTTACAGTACATTAAAGATTCAAAGTAAGAGTAATATAACACCTTAACACTTACTTTTAAATAGGGAAATGAGTGCCGAGATATTAAATTTTATTAAAGCAGCATGTCAAAAAAATATTTTTTGAATATGAAAACATTTTGTCATAGATATAATACCGATACGATAAACAATGTGAGACATTCTGCTGGTATTTCGTCTTAAAACAGTGATTTCTATTCTTATACATATACGATGGACGACCAAAAAAACCTTTTCGAGAACAAAAACTCGTTGCAGCCCGGTGCAGGACGTTCAAAATTCACGCCGGACATTTTATTTGCATTTATAGTGTTGAACTTTTCACGCGAACTTAATTCGATAATAATTGTTTCAGAACGAACTGTTTAAAAGTTAATCACTGTTCAACAGACCTCGATATTGTCGTACAAACAGAATTTTATTTATACGCCTGCAAGGTTTTATTTAGTTATGACATTCTTAGTTGACAACGATTATTTTACAAGCATCGTTCACTAATTCCTTTACATCTTTCTGTTTCAACATATACCGGTATAATCATCAATCATTCGACACACTATCTAATTTGTATTCCGTGGAACGTTTGCTCTCGAATACATTTGTATTTGTTCTATAAAGCGTATATAAATATTATTTGCTTTAATTAAAATTGTGCTCACACTCGTGTTGGCTCCGCGGGGTCTAATATTAGCTCAGTCGGGTTTTTCTACCTGTTTCATAGCTTTGTTACAGTAAATGTGTGCAAAGTCACGCGGAGCGGTCGCGCTCCTTGACATTGGGTCGATGTCTCGCGTTTTGTTACACTGGTTGTTTTAGCTGCTTATAAAATCATCGTGTTTCATTCTTTATGGTCCATGAAAAAACAAAAAAGTTAACCATCGACTACATTAATTGGATTTTAATGTGTGAGTTAATTGATGCAAGATCCAATTATTCATTAAAGTGATCTCCGAAAATTTACATTATCAAACTTTAAGATCATGCTTGAAAATTTTTACTACGTCCATAAAATTTCCCTCCCTGCGTAGCTACAATTTTATGTCTCGTCCCGCTAATGAGCTGTCGTGTAACTCTTACTACATTTAAATAAGCGACTGGCGTTTACGCAGTCAGATATACGATCAGTGTTACAGGGATTTTATAATTAACCGATATTTTCAGAGTTCCGATCAGTACCTAATTAGTTGATAATAAAAAAAACCATAATTGGTTGCCTTTTGTTTTATATGTTGCCACACCATATCTGTTTGCAATTTCTTATATAACATGTTTCGCAAAAATAATACCCAATTATTATTAGATTTGTATGGTTATTATATAAAAAAGAAATCATATGATATGAAAAAGAACATGAATGATGCGAAGTACGTCTATATGGATACATTATTTTTATGATTCTTCTCCACGTTCACACTTGCATACGTTATAATATATAATTATTTTTCATATTATATTTATATATAAATGTTGTTTTTATTTTAATTATGATCAGTTTTGTTATCTGATTCATCATTATAATTAGTCTGTAGAGTTTCACAAATCGCTGCGTGTCTCCCGTCCGTCTTAGAGATAATATACAGATAAGATAACGCAGGGTAATGATCTTATTAAGCTAATTTCTGCTACGAGTAGTTGCCATAATAATTAGCGCGATAAGATTACTAAACTTCACAAATTACTATCATTTTTATTAATATATCGATATTAAAATATCGACATCCAAGATTGTCGGTGTATGATATACGGTGTATTGATCTAAACGAACTTACTAGCAGGTTTATAACCAGAACAGGTCTTTTGCAGTGTAATATATATGTTATTTTGTCTGAGTTTTATTACACTAAATATTATACGATAAGAATATATTATACGTAGTAAAAAATAAAATAATATTTTTTAATAGCTACTTAAGCGTTTAAAAATGATTGATGTTGAAAAACTATTTTATACATCTGGATATATTTGGGAATCTTTTAGCCTTGATAGGAGGAAGCGCAAAAAGCACAGAAACTACCAGTCATATTAGCTAACCCATCTAAATATTAAGAAAATGATGAATAACTAGCATTAGATTATCAACGAATAATCAAATGTGGTCAAATCACAATACTCGCTCATGAGTGGATCATATATAATAGATTGTGATCAGGAATTTCAGGAATTTCCTCATAAAATATTATTCAGCTCGGATCAAAGTCCTCCAGGTGCACGAAGTGTGCCGGCGCGTTCGAATGTTTGTCCGAGACACACACCGCCGA
>DWQQ01000633.1:0-10835 GCA_018244775.1 Oxynetra roscius flavomaculata
GTACCTACCATCCCTGCTAAAAGCACATCCAAGATATACAAACTCGTCCACTTGCTCCAGCACTACATCGTCTACCATTAGCCTTGCAGTAGTTCTCGGCTCGTCTCTTTCTTTTTCCGAATAGAATTTAGTTACCTGTTATACTCGTAAGTCTGAGCGTTATTGTAACAATATAAGCAATAATGTCATGGACTGCAAGCACCTATTGTAATAATTATAAAATACATATATTTATATATCAATACGGCTTACTTCCATAAATGTATAACAGATGGCGTAAAGTGTTTCACCTTTATGATACTCAAATGATACTATAATAAAGTATAATAATAATAAATTACTTCTCAAGTGCAACTTTAACAGCGTTTACTTTAATTACAACGAAATACATTTGCTAATGAAAAGGGAAATTAAACACGCATACGAAATGGCAACCATTAACTCGTAGTGAACGAGCTGCTTTTGCCGCTTGTTCGAGCGCATCCCGCAGCAGTGCATTTCCTTACGAACTACTAGGTACTGTTTAACAAATAAACTAACGCACCACAGGATGATGCTGTATGGATTACGTAAGCTGTAGATTGTAGTTTTATGTACCTATTCATATATGATCGTACCTTCAATAAAAAATAAAAAACTATAAATTCATTTTGCTAATTGTTAATTTAATTGGGAACGATTATTCAGCTATTACGTTTGTAAATAAGCATTTGCCAAGGAGACGCTGTATCGCAGAACAGGTTTATTTTATTGAAAATATATTTACGAAATTTACTTTTCAAAGCTATGGTAAACTGATGGAAACAGCGGATAAAATAGCGTTAAAGCAAGAGCACAAGTTTGCGTGTCTAGAACTTACCAGCTCTTATCTCCGGATGGTAATATGTAGTTGGTAGTTAGCAAAACTTACGAATAAATACTGAATTATACGGGTATAAAATTGTCATAAAACAGTAACGTTTACTTATCAACATTTAGCCCTTGCTATTTGTTACATATCAGTAAATGGAGAACGATTAAAATCTTATTGTAATATTTAGTCTCAAGACTTTGGTTACCTCGTTTGGTTGGTTGGTTGGTTGGATAACATTGAGGTGATATCTTGTATTATTAAGAATAATACTGAATCCCAAACCAGGACTTCCAGTGAACTAAGAATGGCTGATATATATAGAAAAAGCGATTGAAATAATTAGTGAATATTATATTAACAGGTGTCAAAACTTCGATGACTTCTTAACTATATAATAGCAGTATTAAAAAGTGTAAGATTATTTTATCGGCAATGTTTATCTATAATATTTTATATAACGTTATGTATTTAGCATCGCAGAGATATGCATTCGAAGCAGAGCGGTTGTAGGAGAATTTCAAGTACGTATCAGCTCAAACGAACAGTACTTAAACATACACAAGTATATGAAACTTTGTAAGCGACCGTTTTGTCAACAGACAATCGAAGAGGCGAGATACTTCAGAAGAAATAATAAAAGCATTATGTTATATAAACAAGCGCGGCCATCATCGCAATATAAATCCGCAGTCAATCAAGAGATCACCACTTAGAAATACGTAGCAGAAGTATGAGGTTCGCTAGTGAGCGTTCAGTCACCACGTCCTCGACAGTACAGTGTTGTTAAATGAGTAAGGTCTCAATAAATTTTACTACAATACAAGGTTTTAATAAAAATTAATTGAAATTTTTTAATATTAAAAAAAAAATCTTCATATACAACACCATAATCATTAGATAACCTCGTGATGTTATTATATCTATTATTATTAATGATTTACACATTTTAAATTTTGAACTTGCGGTTAATTAATTATATGTGTAGGATATCTGCCCTCGACAAATGCTTCTTAATAATTATAATATAATGATTCCTTACAATATTGTACGTCTTAATATCGTAATTAAGTTTTTAGTACCTATACATATCTAATTACTTATTTATACCTTTCCTTACGTGAGATATTTATAACAATATTTTATAATTTTTATTAAACTTTAATTACTTCTGACATTTAGTCACTTCGAATCAAGTGTCTGCGTACCCAAAGCATAAACATATGAAAATGCAGATATATCCACTCATTGCCGTTATTATTATTATTCGAAATTCAAACATAGAACCAAAATCTGTGCATTAAAGTCGTTTCATTAGTAAATAATATAAAAGATATATTGAACCTTAAAATTTGTTCAGTGACGAATTTACCTATATATTTCATTTTCATATCGTTTCATTTTAATTTCATGACTACTCACCTCGTAGTTATATTAAAGATCCTGCATGGCATATGTGAATGATTGAAATTGATAATAAGCTATCTAACTTAATATTCCAATATTACTTACTACTTTTACTGAATATTGTAATAAGAAAACTAATTAAACGATAAATACTCAACATTATTTGCTTTTTAATTTGGCACAATGACCTCATTATTTTTTATCCCCATTAAGAATTTACTCATACTTAGAACTAGTATCAAATGCTGTAATACTAATCGTAATAATAAAATACACATTCATATAAAAAAAACACATATCAATTATATTCTGTAATATGTGGGAAATAGACAGCTATTTGTATCATTTATAATATAGTACGAGTATAATATGCAGATAGGCACAAAACAAAAGAAAAACAAAATGGACACTAATATTGTTATCGTGATAGGGACTTTTTATAACCATAAGTTTACGGTTCGGCCGCAGTGCACCATATTTCTCCATTAAAAAAAGATCGATCGGGGAACGGCAACAACGAGGAGAGTGGGAGGATAAGCAGGAGCGTGACGTCACACAATTTTCTTCTTAGCCCGAAGTTGCTCCTTTGTTGAACTTGCTTATATCCTGACAACATTATTTAAGCCGAGCTTACGCCGTCCCTAGGCCTTTGGGAACAATGATTTATCGACTGCTTGGGACGTATTCACACCGCACTTTGTAAAGTTCGAATTAAAGTGAATTCCAAAAATATTGCCGGCGCATATTAAACAGCTACAGTTAATTGCATATTAAGAATTATTAAAGAGTTGTTTAAATTTAGAAAGGAAAATTTATCAAAATAACCCGATCCTAAGAACGGATGAAGAAACATAAATACCAGTAATTATATTATTATCCAAACATTATGTACGGGTATATAAAACTGAAGTACGATAAGTGTTCAGCGGAGCGTATCTATGTCATAACAATAATATAATTTTATAGCTCAATATAAAATAATTTATTGTCATATAATATTTCATAAAACCTGTAGAAAGATATATTTTCAGAAATATATTTAATAAGAAATCACCCTCAAAAATTTATTCGTGCGACAAGACCAATCACATAAATTAATTACTGTGCAAAGATAATATTATAACACTAAACGACTAATGCAAGGATTAAAATGATTTCATGCGAAATTTACTTATTTCGTAAAAATTATGAAAAGTTTTAACGGAATTTATTATTTTGGTCCCAGTTCCTCCAGAAATTATAAGGGAAAATGAGCGAAACCACGTGAGCAGGCGACAGCGGCGGCGAGCAAGTGAAGCGGGTAGAGTAAATTCTAACACACTTCTTGTTTGCAAGAATCTCAATGATAAATAATAAAGCAAATGATAAAAATAGAAATTAATTGGTGTTACATTCCGTAATTTTGTGAGACCTCAGATGAAAGTCATGTTATAAGTATAGAATATAAAATTCAAATATGTATTCTAAGCCATAATGAAAATATTTAGAAATCAACTAACACTTTACTTACATGATTATTTAACTAACAATAAATTGATAAATTTCAATTAATCATATTATCATATGAGTGACTTTTTTGGTATAGATAAGTTTTAAGAACTTTTTCTCCTACATACATACACATATGTATGTAGATACTTGCTATACAGCGCCTGAAAACCTGAGCACAATAAATTCTGCTTGTTGAAGTTTCAACAAAATAATAACGTAGAGTTATAACTTTATGAAGTGTTTCGGTCGCTTGTGTTTCGAACTTGTCCTCTTCGTGCGTAAATAGAACAACAAACATAGTTACGGAACATCGAGGAACAATGTGTTAGGGCAAAACACTATTCCATGTTGTCGGGTAAAACCGTTGTCTGTTCAGGGGAGACGGGCTATGCAATAACTTTTAATCGAAATAACTTAAATTGTTGCAAATTGTTAAAAATGATTACAATTTACAAGTTTGATATGTTAAGGAATTAGCAACGGACATGCGACTTGTCGTAGGGGGATACATGCATCGTGATTAGCTGCTCGCGATCCCTAATATTCCGTAATTATTATACTATCTACATTTCTATGTCCGTAATTATTATACTATCTACATTTCATTTTGGCACTCGGTGCTCTCTGCCTACCCCGCTAGGGACCTGGCGTGACGGTTATTTATTTATTTTATTTATCTACATTTCTAACGACCTATTGTAATCGCTTCGATACTAAATAGATGCGAGCTCATTATTAATTCTAATTGCTAAACGCGTCTTTGCCCGTTTAATACCAAATTACGTTTAATAAAACGTTTAATAAAAAATTTCATAATGTCCTCTTTTATTTTATTATTTTTATTCCTCTTTATGTCATTGTTGCTGTGGTGAATAAAATTATTTCCTTTATTTATTTTTCACGGGACGATTTTTATTTAAAAAAAATTCCTTGTCCTTTACAGCAAAGTGATATTTAATATTTAAACACATATAACCTTCTCGACCAAATAGGTCAAATACTGGCCGATGGGGGAGTCAAGAGCCTCCGAAACCGGCGTGTATGCATGAAGAGACTGATGAATGTAGACGAAGCACCTCAGGTTTGCAAGGACAGAGATGTTTGGCACTCCGTGCTCTCTGCCTACCCCGCTAGGGACTTGGCGTGACGATTACTTATTTATTTTATTTTTTCATAATGTAAAACATGAGATTTGGCGACTTGGCCTGTCACTAGTTGTTCGACCTGACTAGTGAGTGTTTGATCGATTCGACTAGTCACTAGCTATGAGTTGAGTAGTCCATTACAAAAAAATTGAACGGCATAACCACTTAACTGGCAACTCGACTAACGAACGTGTTAAATGAAACTAAACACAGAGTGAAGAAGTGTCGAACTTCTGCGAGCCTTATTTTTAATTGTAGTCCGATTCATTATGTAATGTCTTCGTGGTGACGTAACACTATATCTAACGTTGTAAGTAGCGATGTCCGTTCGTGTGAGTATAATTCAAAAGTGGACAAAATAATAGTACTTCTTATTGTTTATTAGTAAAACAGTTTTTTTTTGATACGATAAAAACTTTAACCTGTGAATTGATTATATGGAGAATTGACTATTTTTGACTGGTTATTGATAATGCAACTTGACCGGTCGCTGTTTGTGCCGTTCGTCACCTTGACCACTGACTAGTCGTCACTAGCTGAGCGACATAACTAGTCACTGGTTAAAAATTGACTAGCTCAGTACAAAAATGTAAAAATGAAATGGATTTACCGTAAATACATATAACTTGTTGTTGAGATCATTGCAACCAAGGAAGAAGTAGTGATTAAATACGATAGCAGCAGGGATCTGCAAGCGAATTCAGGTGACTTTCTATGTGCATGTTCGTTACATTTTAAACGTAATTTAAACCAATATTATTTTGAAAAGTTTTGACATATTTGTATCACTTCTGAATCGCATGTAACATTTATCGCAATCGACGTGTAGCAATCAAATCGAAGATATTTCACTAGTTAAGTAACTTTCATGTGCATATACATATAAATTGTATACGAACGTATGTGATAAATGAATAAAAAGAGAATGCCTATATTCTCTCTCTCTATTTTTAATGTATTTCATATCTGCGTATTATAAGTAAGACGAATATTTGAATAGTAAAATAATCTATGATCGAGTTGAATGAATAAATTGCTTGCTTTGTGACAAGCTACGATAAGATACTTGAAATGTTATTTAACACGTTACATACTGTTCAATGGAAATAAATCATCTTAATATTTAACTTTAAGGTTCTACATGTTTATGGTGTATTAAAAAAAATTCTACTAAATTCATAACGAGCTACCGCAAAACTGTTTGATAAATTATAGTACGGCGAAAGGGCGCTGCAATCGGTTTTCGGGAAGTTTTAACATTTTCATTTTATTTTCTTAACATTTTTCGCACATCAGAACAATATATTCAAATGCAATTGCTGTACACTTACACTCAATGGTCATGTTTTAGTACGTACTTCGGGTTTGTGCGCCCTTCAGGCTATAGTAGACCGGAAGAAAGAAATCCGGCGAAAGAAAACTGCCAGCACTCCTTTAGATAGCAACATTTCTTAATAACATATAACCAGACAAATAATTCTCCTTCCTCTCTCAACGTAGACAGGCCCAAAGAAGGGATTTCAAGTAAACCTTATCCAAAATGGATTTGGACTCGATTATATATCTCTATTGCGGTCACACGAAATAAGGCGGGAACAGATACATGACAGATAAAAAAAAGATGGCCGTGACTCATAACAGATAGCACTAAATCCGTTTGTTGTTATACAACAATACAATCTTTAATACCATGATCACAAGAGATTATGCAGTTCAATAATCGCATTCTATTTTACGATAAAAGTACAAATATGCTACTATCAATCACGCTCGGTGATAATATTTTCAATAATTCTACCAGCCGATGAAAGAAGACATGAGGAGTTAGAGGAGAAAAACTATTTACTTTTGCTGCTTAGCTCAGTGGAAAATTTGTGTGAAACACTAAAATTTTTTAAATCTAGCACCAATTATATAGACTGCTGTTAGATAAAGAATGTTGGCTATCTTCTTCTTCTTCTTTTCTTCTTTTCCCATTTCTATAAAGGGCCGGCACATTACGCATTCCACTGCCATAATTTCCTATCAGCCGTCGTATCTGTGTCCACTCCCTTCTTACACATATCATCTTTCACACACTCCATCCAGACTCTCTTCCGTCTACCTCTAGCGTTCATATCCATTCTCGTCACTTTCTTCGTTATATGGCTTTCATCCCTTCACATAACATCACAATATCACATAATATATTGTCGGCTATCGTATACTTGACCAACTTTAAAGTAATACAGTACCCAAGAGACAATTCTTCGAAAGTCTCTAAACAAATATATTAATGGTCCTAAAGCCATCTTTTTTTTATCTTACATTATCATGACTGGGCAGTAAGATTAGTGTATTATGAATACTAATACTTTAAAATGCCCTTAGTTAGGCAAATGTTGTGTCTCGCATATAATTATATAAAGGTTAATAAATAAAATACATTTGTCCCATAATAGTCACATCAGCGCCAATTAGTTAGCTATAAATTGCCAGTCACATGGCGTATTTATGTAAAATTATGCGTTAAGCAATCGCAATTAAATACGCTATGGGCGAGGCGAAAGTACTTACTAATTAATATCTATACTCTCTGTCACCCACAGAAGTGCATCAGACCATAGATAACATTAGAATGATATATGAAATAATCACATATATCATGGGATGTTCACTCAGTATACATATACCTGCTAAAGAAGTATGTACAAACTATATATTTACCTAAATTTTTTTTTTTTCATAAGTTTGTCATTTGGCCAAGACCCCACCCGATGGAGAGAGACAGAGTGAAACTCGTCGCCAATAAGATGCCTATTAAGGCTTGTTTTCTAAAGTGTAAGGATGTTATGAAGAAAAAGAAATAGCGCAAGGAATTTCAGTCATTGCCGAATTGTATTAGCAACAAATATTGGCCGGAAATGTCCCATTTGGTGCCGTACCATGTCCGCTTGTCACCCCACAGACTTGATCGAATAAAAACAATTTTGGCACTGGAGTGCAAAAATATCTGCACAGTCTATGCTTCCCATAATCCAACTCCAGACAGAAATTACACAATACAAAAAGGAAATTAGACTTCTTTTTAAACCGCATGCAAAAGTTTTAGAAGGACTTTTAACAAAATAGATTCATAACCCTATCATAATTTAAGAACATAATATACATAAACTATTTTATTCATAATTATTAAACGGCCACAATAATTAAAATGTTATTGTTGATAATGAATTGTAAAAAAAACTATTACGCCTTAGACATTATTTAATTCTCGTTAAAAATCAACAATGATTTTTCGCGGGCAATCTGCAATTATTATTATTTTGTTCACAATACGCAGGCCAAGATCAACGGTCAAAAGACCAATCGGCCAAAAACAATAAAATAAATAAATACATAAAAAAAAACATTAATTTTACCTGTTCATAGTGAACTTCTTGTTGATGTGAGACAATTATTCTTGTTTAATACGACACTCACGTTTACGTCGTAAAAGAAACATTGATAAGAGATAAAACGTTCTAACGAGATTATTGAATTATTCTCTACAAATACAATATTGTGTAATTGATGACATTGACATTTGACAGACGTCAGATGCATGTTGCTGCGACTTGAAGAGTACCGTTCAGAAATCTTAATACGCAATAATATAGTCTCTTGGGACTTTTGTGCCATTGTAATAATTTTATTGCTTTAATATGACTCACGAAGCATTAAATTTGATGTATACTCGTCCGTAAAAACAAAAATAGTATGCTACTTTTGCCTTACATTATTCTATGGATGCATCTTTCCATCGTAGTTTTCATAAGACATAAAAACTGATTCCTCCGGGCTCATCTAGGTATGAATATTGCAAAAGCGTTTATTTAACTACCATATATATCGTCCGAGAACGGTTAAATAGTTTTTTCGGGTGACGCATTTCGCCTTAAGGACACAGGAACGCTCGTATCAAGTAATCAGAATTGTATTGATGGAGGAAGCCGTAAATCACGCGGGACATGCGCAATCGGAGCATCTGTTATTCATACAATAGACTAATAGAGCCACTGAACGCAGAATACAATACTTATATATCAGTATTGCTGTTTGGCCTCACTGGGTCGTAATCCGACTGATTTATTCACGCTATCAATCAATAATATTTTACATATAAAGTAAGAATCGCATGATGTTCTATAAACAATTTCAGAGGTAAATTTTGTGCACAAATATTGTATAATAATTATATTTTAATTTTTAATGCTTTACATATAAGAACACAACAAGAGAAATTGACATATTGTTAAACAAATGAAAATTGTATTAAATTAATATATTGTGGCATATCAGCTCAGATCAATAGCCTGTTAAAAATGCTTTACTTGTTAAAAGGATAACATATCTTACCTATTTTAAAAACACAGATTAACACAGTAAATTAAACTCGTGATGGCGTTCGAAATTCAAATATTAATTACAAGGACCATAGATTTAAAATATGCCGTCGCCAGGTTGTTAGAATCAAATTTAATTTCCGTAAAAAAATACTTACTTTAAATGCTTTGTGTGTTGCAACTACATACTATTTATGATAAATAAATTAGATATTTAATCGAGTATATTCAACAGAAATCTTCTGTTAGCAAGCTTTTACCTATCTTAGGTCAGTAATAGACGCATCAAATTTGTTGAGGACTACTTCGAACCTTGTATCTTATCTCATATATGTAGGATTAAGTACTATTCATTACAATTATTGTTTACTTGAAGATCAGATATTAACCTTGATCTAGGCTAGGGTTATCCGACATAGGTGAAGGTGAAAATATGACATAGAATGGCATCCATTTTGTTAAATGTCTCAGCCAGTAAAAAGTATTTTTCGATCTTGTGCCATTTATAACAAAATTATTTTTTATTACCAGCCATTAACAGGTAACGTATTCATTGCATCCAAGAAACCAAATCTGAAATCTTTTTAACCGTTGTTTTTTTTTATCAGTTAGTTCCATGTTACTCTCTGGTCATTCATATCGATGACATCCATTTTTTTTTTTTAACACCAACCAGTACCAAATATTGATTTGTTCCACTCACCCAAATCCCGCACTAGAACCGAGTCCGGTGTTACATAGGAATACAATTAAACACACGTCAAGATACATCTTCTGTGACATAACGAATGGAGTATGAACACCCGTGTGATGATATCTCAACCGCCTTTATATCCATATCGCAGAATCATTATCCAATTCACGGATAACCTTTGCACTTTATACCTACAACACCACTTAACTGTTGCCGATGCGAATCATGTTTTATACATACCTACTAGAATTATGTAGCGTAGCTATTTGGTTAGAAAAGTGAAATAGATATTTAGCGAAACACGATTTATCTATATTACTAATACTTACAAAATTAAGCACTTTCTCTCGTTGACTTTCCTAAGAGTAAAGTCGCCATGTCCGTTAACAATTTTATTGCTTACTTTTGTTCGTATATGTGTTGTGAGAATTGAATCTAATCTATTTTACGTTTATTAATTTTAAACATAGGTTACTGAAACTAAAAAGTATATGAATATATTTAAAAAAAAAACCAGTCAATTGGGTGTAAGTTTAGGTACATATTGGCGGGAAAGAAACTTTAATTATATTTTAAAAAAACTTTTAAATCGTCAGTGAACGTAGATTTAAAATAGCTGGAAAGGAGCTAAATATTTATAATTTTAAAAAGGACCTATCAATTCGAATGTTGGATCGATATAAAGTCATTAGATATAAAATAGCGGGAACGAAACTAACTATTAAAAACTAACTATCATATCGGGTGTCGAGTCAAACTTAAATACAAAATGGCGGGAGCGGAACTGTATATTAAAAAAAAGCAACTGTCAAATCTTTGGTGAATATCTACGTTCAAAAACGCAGGAACGGCCCCAAATATTAATATGTAAAAAAAGTAACTTT